>JAODYC010000023.1:0-15565 GCA_026262405.1 Curvularia hawaiiensis | reverse complement strand
CTCATGTGCAGTGTGGGGGCAAAAGACGGGGAATCCGCGCTGTTGATGGATGTGGATACTTGGTCAACACCCGATTAGGCATGACTGCCTGTTGTACTCGCTCTTGCATGTGCTACCTCGAGACATACCTGTGCTATAGAATTGCCTTTCCATACTCCAACTCTCCCTCATCACCGCACCAGGCCAAAAAGAAAAGGCGCAACTCTAAAATGCCGTTCACTTCACGGCAATACTCATTAACGCTTTTGATATTTTCTTAGACATTTTCAAAACCTCAGCAGCAGTTCAAAATACTTAGGAAAGGCTGCTTTTTTGTTTAAACCAAAAAAATGTTGTCTCGTGGCGGAGTTCTAAGCCTGTGAAATAGGGAAGTTCTAAACATCGTGGTGATTTTAGTGGTTACTTGCCCATCCTAGGTCGCGCTACCTTCTTCAACCTGGTGCATACTCCGTATAGTCGTCTTCAACTGTATCCGTACAGATTGTGCTTGCGCACCCAGCAGGGGGATTGCACAGCCCTAGACGCACGTGTGAGGATGGGCCCAATGATGATTTCACGTCAAGCGTAACGAGATGATCCATGACCGGGATTTACCATGGATACTGACTGAGACGCGGGTATGGCCGCCTGGCTCATGTCGTGAGTGGATGCCAGATGAGGTAGGAATAGAATAAACTGCCACACCGGTGCGGGCTAGCGGAACATGCGGTGCGCTGTCCAGGCTATGGCGCATCTCCAGAACCCTGTCTGCGCCGCAGGGGGCATACTGACGCATTTGTGGTGGCAAAAGGATATGCATGATGATTTCCAGCACCGTTTGTGGCGTCCGCAGGAGGCCCCGACACAGTTGTAGTAGCCGCCGGATGGGCATGGAGGGAACAGACCGTTGCTAAGCAGAGAGCTAGCCTGTTCATTGCTTTTTGTGGCTTGTTATGCATGTGCCGCGCGAGAAATGCGGAGACACATGGAAAAACAGCTCACAGCACCCTTGCAGATGTTTTGTTCCGCGACCAACTTCAAATCAATTATTGATAAGATGTTCAGCTGTGAGGTGAAAGCCCATCTGTTGCCCTGTTTATATTTAGCTTATAAGAGTCAAACTACCTATCCAATCTTAATATCATTTAATAAAGGAGGTTTAAGAGCCTCAAAAACGTCCACATGAGAATTCTTCTTTGATATTAAGAATTAATTGCCATCACGGATTGGTTTTGTTCAAGACAAAAGCAAATGCTAGCCTTGAATGCCATTTCGCTACTATGGTGGTGCCTGGGAATTATAGTAGTGAATTAATGGATGCGCACTTGCGGTTTAAGATAGTATCTCTCAACTGATAGTTGTACGTTCAGCCTATAATCATCCTCAAGAAACTGTTCCGTATAGAAATTGACGCCCAATGCCCATCAACCCACCACTTAGCCGTAATATCCTTTTCGAAGCTGCACCATCAGTGTCTTCTTTTCCCAGAAGATAAAGGTTTTTTGCAAGCCGAAATCATCGACATGGTCAACTGCTTCCATGTCAAATGCAAAAAACAGCCGTGCCAGCGTCAACCGCATAATTGCCCAAGCAAGCTTTTGCCCCATACACTTGTGGCGTCCAAGTAAAAACGGCTCGAAAGCATCGATTCGATCAGATGGATATGGCGACTGTGGTAAGAAGCGTTCTGGCACAAATAGATTGGGATCGGTAAAGTTCATCGCTGAACGAAAGGTTGGGTACTGGTTTACAGATACAAAGGTCTGCAGAGTATCAGCGAGCGCATCTTACATGGTGTGAACGGGAAAACTAACATTCCCTGGCACATGCTGACCGCATATATGCGCACCTTCTCTGGGAGTAATGCGAGGCAAGGCCACAGCTGCTGGTGGTCCCATTCGTATCCCTTCCTGGATGACGGCAGTGAGGTACTCCAACTTCGCCACACTGGTAATATTGATATCCTTCTCGCTTTCGTAGTTTGCACGAACCTCTGTTATGAGCTTTGTCAAGGCTTCCTGGTTCTGTAGAAGCTGGGTAAGTATGGCCGTCATAGCAGTGCTCGTCGTCTCGCTGCCTGCAAAGATGAGCACAGTCATGTTCGCTTCAATCTCTTCGTCCGGGATCTTTGCCTCGCCCTTCTCTTGGTTGTACGCTAAGATCGAGCCGACATAATCTTGAGCTCTTGCTTTATCCTCCATCGCAAGACGTTGCATTAGTTTCTCGTGGGCCAGCTCTCGGTGGTATTTCATCTTTTCCATAACGGTCCTTGGCATAGCTAGCTTCAGTAGCTTATTCAATGGGCGATAGAAGTTGATAGAAGCCACAAGTGCAATTCCTTTCCCAAAGCCGCAACTGATATCGACCCAGGGGTGTGCCCGGCCGTCTGATACGCTTCCGAACGGCTCCCCGAAGGAGAGGGCACCCGAGATATCGAAAGTCAGCCAGTTAAACCAGTCAGTGAAATTGACAACAGCAAATCCCTCGCCTTGTACAACTTGTTCGCTGAGCTTCTGCATTACGGTCTCCACCAGATCTTCGATTAGTGGCGCATGCTCATTAATTGCATGCTCTGTGAATGCTCCAGCAAGTGCTCGGCGATTTCGAAAGTGCGTTGCTTCATCAGTGCTGACGATACTGACAGGATGGGTTTCTTCTTCTTGACCAGCCCATACACGGTTTTTAGGAATGTTACGGTTGCTATAAATGTCCCTCCAGGGTTCGGCACTGATGTAGGATAGTTCATCGGGAGCAACGCGAACGACCGGGCCGTATTGATTGTGGAGTTGGTGGAGCTTAAGATGGTACAGGCCCGATTGCAAAGAGTGCGACCACGCGAGGCGACTGGCAGCCCACCATTTTGGTCCAGGATAGCTTCGCAGAGGATGTAGGAAAACGTTGTAGAAAACTTTAAACAAAATCTGCGGATGATAAGCAAGGCGTGCCTACCCGAATGACGAGCAGAACAATGTTAACATACTAGTAAGGTGGCGCCAAGTGCACCAAAAACAGCAGTATCCAAGATGTAGCCCATTGTGAATTTGTGCCATAATTTGAGAGTCCACCATGTTTCGATTTATGTAAGGGCTCGTTGAACCGGCCATCCAGTCTTCGGGTACTCGGTGTCTCGCTCACGAGGCTAAGAATGATGTCAGGCCACCATAGAACATGGGGGCCAACACAATAAGATGGTTACACAAACACACAATACTGTATACTTAGGATTCGAAGATAACATTCATTGTAGAATCTTATGTAAATACTGATGAAATAGGGGTGCAAATCAGGTGGCATATCCAGCTAGGTGCTTACATAACAGCACTCCACAATGGAGTACCAGATGTTGGTCACGTGAGCGATGGTGACTCAATTCCATTCCCTTCTAAGCACAGCAGTCCTTTTTCAGTGTACACATAATTGAAAATCGATTTCATACTATAACTATATGAGTTCTACCACACCATTTCTCCTCTCATGTCTACTATCTCGCCGGTGCCTAAGGATCGCTCCGCATTCTCTGCACATGATTCAGCTGCGTACATCTGGAAACTGCTGGGTCTCCCAGAGAATGCTTTGAACTCACTTCAACTTCCCGTGGAATCCGAATGCTTCCCATCCTCTTTCAGAGTCGACGTGCTTGCACAATCGACCATTGCCGTATCTGCACTTGCAGCAGCTCTTTACTGGTCGGTTCGACACGAAAACGCCGTACCAAACGTGAAAGTTCCAGCAGAACATGCATGTGTCGAATTTAAATCTGAACGCCTCTATACACTCAACGGAAAAGCAGCAATTCCGCCGTGGGGTACCATTGGTGGGTTGCACAAGACGTCTGACGGGCATGTAAGGATACATGACTCCTTTCCAAATACCCGACGGAATGCACTACAAATCCTGGGATTAGGAACTGACGCATCAAAAGATGACGTTGCAAGAGAAGTGGCCAAATGGAAAGCCATCAATTTGGAAACCGAAGCATTCAAACGAGGGGCCGTCATTGCCGCGTTAAGATCGTCCGAAGAATGGGATACACTGCCACAAGCCAAAGCCATCGCAGATTATCCGATACTGATACGAAAAAACGCCTCTAACACACCCTACATGCCTCCAATATCATCGAAAATCCCAGACAACAGATGTTTGAAAGGCGTCCGCGTGGTTGAGATGAGTCGAGTCATAGCTGCGCCGGTCGCAGGGAAGACGTTAGCTGCACATGGAGCAGATGTCATGTGGATCACTTCACCGTCTCTGCCTGACCTTCCAGATCTCGACATTGATCTCTCGCGGGGAAAGCGCACAGTACAGCTCGATATTGGAAAGAGCGAAGACAAAGCAAAGCTGTTAGATCTGCTCACTACAGCTGATGTCTTCATCCAGAGTTATCGTCCGGGGAGCCTCGCCGCAAAAGGTCTGTCTGCCGCAGTGCTCCATGAGATAAACCCTCGTCTGGTTGTGGCAAGCTTAGATGCTTATGGCCCTGATGGCCCCTGGAGCCAGAACCGCGGATTTGACTCCCTTGTGCAAACTTGCTCTGGCATCAATGTAGTAGAGGCTCAAAGTTATGGCGACGACGAGCCTGCTCGGGTGTTGCCTTGCCAAGCTCTGGATCACGGCGCGGGATATCTCCTGACGACTGGTATCATGGCCGCATTATACAAACGTGGTAATGAGGGAGGAAAATATGAGGTGAGGGTGTCATTGGCTGGTGTAATGAAGTATCTGAGGTCTCTGGGCCGTTATGAGGGCAAGAGTGGGTTTGACCGTAAAGACTTCAAGAACTCTCAGGATGTCGAGAAATACCTCGAGTCTAAGGAAACAGCCTTTGGTACACTGAGAGCCGTGAGACATGCGGCGACTATTGAGAACTTGGAAGTCAAATGGGAAATCATGCCTAAACCCCTAGGCAGTGATACTCCCGTCTGGCTTGACGACGTTGATCAACAAGCGGAAGATTGAACTGGGTTCCATTATTCATTATCGCCGTTCTGCAATTGTAAACTGTTGCCTAGAATAAATCTTGTCCATCCGTACGTATCACTTATATTTCGACCAACCAACTGCGTGGTGGAACAGCAAATACGCACCTACCATGGGGGCGATTGACGTCATGCCTATCGCGTACCTGCATTAGACTTCATATCTCTCCACGCCCCTTGCCTCGCTACTATTTCTTGTCTTTACGCCTGATCCAGTACTTTGCTACACATAGCTGAACGTCTCATTACAACTCGACATAAATCTCAAAAAACAGAATGGCAGAAGTCGCAGCAGGCGCATGGGTAGCGGCAGAAGTCGTAGAGCATACGGCAGAGGCAGGCTACGTGGCTTACCTTGTATCGAAGCCAACACTACCTCTCAAAGTAACGTTCACGCGCATGGCTACAGCGACGGGCGATCCATCAGAGTATGTTTCTTGCCGCTTGAGATCCACAAGTTTAGACTGACCTTCAGGCGCTCCCTAGCCCGCTCCAACCACACCGTCACAGTTATTGGCAACAAAGCTTACATCTTTGGTGGTGATACTGCGAACAATGTCCTTGCTAGCAATGATGTTCATGTCGTCACCCTTGAGCATTCTGGAAAACCAGAGATGGATTACAGTATGATCCCAGCGTTATCGACCTCGGCGAAGCAGCAAACGCCCCCAGCAAGATCAAACCATTCTGCATGCGCTTTTCATGGCAACCTTGCAGTCTATGGTGGCACCGATTCTAACGGGACTCTTATCGACGAGAATTCTTCCGTATGGCTATTCAGCCCAGAGAGAAAGACCTGGGACATTCTCGAGCCATCCAAAGGTGATGTTGATACTGGCGCCATCGGCCCAGGGCCCCGTCGCAATGCGCAACTATTTTCACACGATAATCATGTGATACTCTTTGGCGGGGTTGACAGTTCTGGCGATAATGCTTCAGACCTTTGGCAGTTCGACATTGCAGCCCGCTACTGGACACAGCTTCCCACCGCGCCAGTGGCTACATCAAACGCATCTTTGGCAAATGGACAGCTCTGGTTAATATCCGGAAACGATCCGATGAGCAGCCAGCTACACCACATCAGCATTAGTTCCTCAAATGAAGAGAAAAAATGGGAATCATTTACTTTTCCGACCAACCCACTCGCTCCAGGGCCTCGAGCAAGACACAATGGAGCTTTGCTCCCGGTCACCACCGGCTGGGGCCGCAACTACCTTGTCTACCTGTTCGGTGTCCGGAGCGATCGCGATTCGAATATCCACAGCACCGACCCAGAAGACCCTAAACACTCGAGCGAAGTAACGCAATTCAGCGACACATGGGCCCTTCAAATTCCTTCAAGTGACTTGGAACCAAAGCCAGCTACGGCACTTAAAAATGCAATCAACCCTGCGAAGCTCAAGGACAATATCCGATCTGCATTGGGTGCTGATACTGGACATCTTTCGTGGGCAGAGGCGGTAGTGCAACTTCCATCAGACAAGCAATTGGAAGAAGAGGATGGGAAACTTCACCCTGGCCCAAGAGCTTTCTTCGGCGCTGATGTGATGGAATCGGGAAGTAGCGTTGTATTTTGGGGTGGTGTAGATGCAAAGGGGGAGAGGGTGGGTGATGGATGGATAGCGAAGTTTGAATGATCACTTGGGGTGATTGAAGAAAATAGTACCACTACTACACGACTTCTTCAACCAAGGCTTGGAAAACTATCGTTTCATTTATTCATTTCCGTTGCCTTAAGCGGACGTTGCGCCCTTTGGTAATCTTTAAACGTCAAGTTGGTTCCCCCTGGCACAACTGGCGAAACCGGAAAACCCTATAGTAATACTACTCTTTTTAAAGTAGTTGTAGTTGCCGCAGCTACTCAATCATTACTACGTACCTAGCATGGAGAACCTTACTTCTAAAAACAGCTGTAGTTGTCACAGTTATTTGTTATTAACTGTGTTAATAGTGCAGGTGAACCCGTTGATTTTCCGGTTTTACTATTTGTGAGAGGTTCCATCTACAGAGTGATATATATCAATGGGAATCTAGCGACAGATTGCAACACAACGACACAAGACCCACTTCATAAACAGGTGAACAATATCTATTTCTAACAACAATCAAAGACATGAAATTCAGCATGCTAATCTCTTCGGTATATCCCCGCTATCCAGCAAGCCCTCAGCAGAGCAAGACCCCAAGCCATGCCCAGACTATCCCAAACAACGTTCAGTTTGCTGCCCATGACCTCCTTCCATCCAATTGCGACTTCGATCATAGCGATATCCGCGCTCTCCGCCAGCATGAGCATTTCGACATCGAAGATCCAGCCCTCGGAGTGCATGTACGGGATGATGTAGGGTAGAGTAGGACGCGAGAAGAGCTTGAAGCCACACTGCGTGTCGCGGATGCGAGCTGTTGCGGGCGGAGTCATGATGCGGAGGAGGATATGGAAGGCGTGCATGAGAAAGTTACGGAGTTTGGAGCGCTTGACGACGGCCTCGCTGCCGACGAGGTGGGCGCGGGAGCCGATGGCGACGCCGCGGCCGTGCTTGTCTTCGATGCTCTGGCAGCCTTGGACCAGTGCAGCCAGGTCCGAAAAGCGGCTTGCGCCGTCTGCGTCGGCGAAGACAATGTAGCGGCCTCGGACGTGTCGCATGCCGTGGGTCACGGCTCCGCCTTTCCCTCTGTTTTTCTCGAGGCTTATGACGCGGATGCTGCCATGAGGAATGTGTGTTGAGTGCGATGTTGCTGCATTATTGTCCTTCGACCACGGGCCCGGCTTAGCCTTGGGGTGCTGGCTGAGTTGGTGCTCCTTTGCAAACTCCAACGCCTTGTCTACAGTCTTGTCCTTGCTTCCGTCATTAACAATCAAAATCTCCCAGCCCTTTTGTTCTTTTCCTCCTTTCTCCCCAGCGTGGGCATCTCCGTACTGGCTCTCCAGGAATTGGACTGCTTCCTCCAACATGCCTTCTAGACGGTCTTCCTCATTGTACGCGGGCACTACGACGCTCATAAATAGCTCTGCCTCTTCGATAGGCATTTGTGGTGGTATCACCACCTTATTCCCTGGCTCTTTCGCAGCCTGCTTCTTTGCAGCCTCCTTCTCCGCCGCCCATTTGTCCAGCCAACATGGCAACTCTTTAGGATCGCTTCGCCTTCCGTCGGGCAGTATCGTGGTATATTGCTTTTCTGATCGGCGTGGTGGTCGTGGAGTCGGCGCCAGCAAGTTGAGCGCTATGTAGACCTGTTCGCGTTCACAACCCGAAGTTAGTCGCCCGTAATCGACATGCAAACCACGCGTGTGCTCTGAATCCTTACCCAAAAGCCCAGCGCACCTAGCAGAAAAGCCAGGCCCACGAAAAGCACCCAGGTAGGCGGCATTTCTACCGGCCGTTGTGGAAACGATTCAAAGCCATATCCGGTCCCGAATGTATTGGTATCAAAAGCGCGATTCTCTTTTGACATGGTTGGTAGCGGAGAGCACGCGCCGCCCTGGAAGAGAGCCTGTCAAAAGGGTCGCGCGTTACCGAAAAGCCGCTGACATTGAGCAGCAGAGGACAGCGAATGGCTCAAATGTGCAACATATGGGCGAGTGTTTTCTGAGAGTTGTGCAAGATAAACAAAAGAGTGAAGGTCAATTGCGGTTTGCGCGCCAGCCAATTGGCACCAGAAGATGCAACGTGGAAGCTGACGTAGTAACAGGCCCGTAATTTTAGTTACCGGGCCGAGGCGTCGGCCTTAGGTAAGCCCCCTCCCCCTCATCATGGGTTGTCTCCACTTCGAATACGGGTTCTTTTGGCATGCTAGAGTAGTGTAGGGTTTTGTGCTGAATGAGATAAACATGCGATACAAAAGATAATACAGGTTTAGGAATCTTCAAGATAACACATATTTTGTGTATCAACCAGTTGTCTGCCCACGTTGTTATCAACTCCCGAGACTGCGAAATAAAGATCACGAATTGGTTGAGCAGATCATACTGAAATAAATTTATTGTCAGGGCGGAAACACACAATACGTATCCAATATTCGAGTGTTGAAACTTCTTACTTCTTAATCCTGACTGTAACTTGGATAATGATCCGAAATACCTGACGAACGATGTACATGTGTACTGAAGAAAAGTAGAAACAGGAATGAACCTAGAATATATCTTTTGCAAAGCATTATTTGTATCCACGATATTTATGACAGGCGTAGAGAAGGTCATGGGAAGATTGGGTCCAGTGAACATTCTGACCGAGTTTGGGAAAGGTATAGATAAGTGGCAGATATGAGCAGCTTTACTGACGAAAAGATACGTTAGATCTCTGCTTCCTCTGCGCTAGCACCGTGGATTTTGTCTTCGTCGATATACACTGCCAGAGTTAGCATCCAGTCAATTAGCAGAGGCGGTTAAGACCCAAACTTACCATGCGGGCGAATGAACCAACTACACACAAAGGCGAGACCAAAAGTAGCGGCGAGGCATACAAATACTGTTTGCCTAAAGCTCGCAACAGTGGCGCTATATATGCCATTGAAGATGGTAGGGCCCATGACACGGGCGACAGCGTGAAGCAGTCCCGTCGCACCAAGCAACTGGCCAACTTGGTCTTGCGGCACATGCTTTGTCAAGGCGGCTCCCAATGTAGGAGATCCGATACCACCGATAGCACCAAGTGCGCCAGATAGTGCGAACAGTTCGCCCCTTCGTGCAACCGCATAACCGAGGTAGCCGGCCATGTCGAAGAAGATGGCAGCCCGGATAACGGAAAGATCAAACAAATCAGAGCCGGAGCTGCGCATACGAGCCGTACCATTCTTGCCCCGGACAAGACGGGTGAGAATGGGTAGGATGACAAGCAGAGAGAAAACACGGCAAGTATTTACGATTGTTGTAAAGCGGCCGGACTCGAGTTCGTGCCAGTCGAATTGACGCCGGGTATACACCAGCACAACGCTCATGGAACCCATGGCGACACCGAACATGATGGTGTCTGTAGCCGCCAACAGAAGCAAGTTCCAGCGCACAGCAGACGAGGTGCCAGGACCAGTAGGCCACAGGATCTTGAGGGGGCGGAAGAGGTTGACGGAGCGTAGCTGGTTGATCCAATCTTGCGCTGGCTCTTGTCTTTCCAGTTCCTCTTGATATTTCTCCTGTGCAGCTTCCTGCCGTGCTTTGCTGAGCGACTCGGGAAGAAGGAAAATGAGGTACGCAATGAAGAAGAAATGGACACCTAAGGCGATGTAGAAAATAAGAAGCACAGCCTCAGTCTTGCCCACCAGCTTTTCTCGGGCGTCGATGATATACCCAGCGAGAGCGGGTCCAATTGCAATCCCACCAAACAAGCATGCGTGGAAGTATGAGAAAGCTATGTTTCGTTTCTGAGGCGAAACAACGTCAGATGCATACGAGTGTGCGCAAGCCATGCTAACAATGAACGATCCAGATATGCCTTCCAGACAGTAGCCAACCAGGATCCAGTTGACGTGAACGGTTTCTGGGAATTTGGCAGCCAATATGGTGATGACTTCGCCAAATAGCGTACCGCACGTGTTGAAGATCATAAACTTCTTACGTCCGTATCTATCTGAGAGTGCACCGATTTTTGGGCTGACGATGGCCGAGAGTATACCAGAACATAGACTGGCATACAAGAGGAAGAGCGATGAGCGGGATGATATGGCGTCGTTCTGGCATCGGTCTTGGCCGGGATCCATGGGTGACGATATCGGGTCAGCCTGCAGTGCGGCGTAGTAGTCCTCGCAGACCAAATCCATAATCAGGTTGATCTTGGGTACGATGATACCGCCAAAGGCTGTCGTGAAGAGCAGAAACGGCGGGAGCAGCCAGTAAATCTATGCTTGTCAGCCGTCGACGTAGCAGCGTGTAAGCCTTGATGCGCCTACCGAAGGACGCTTCCACCAGGGAAGGTCTCGAAAGTCGATGTCTCCGGCCCATCCGACTTCGCTACCGCTATCCCCGTCACTATGGGCGCCCCCATAGTCGTCTCTGAAAGTATTCAGGAGTGGCGCGTCTTCATTCTCGCTATCGGGCCCCGGAGAGGTTGCCCCTGACTTGATCGGCTGGTTGGAATTCCTCACGCGGGCTCGAAGCTCACGCTCGACGTCCACGTCTTCAACAAAGACTGACTCGGTGGTGGCAGCCATCTCGAACTGAGTGTCGTGTTTAACTTGTGCTGGGCCAGAGGTGGACCTTGCTGGTGGTGGGGATCCGGGGTATCGAAGGGAGACGGTATTTGGACTACGACGGCGTGCGCATTGCTGGAGCTCAACTGCTTCTTCTGTTAGCTTCCCCTCCATCGTGTGGTAGGCAGTATCCAGAAGCCATATTGCGACGCGTTAGTGCAAAAGCAACGAGGCGCAATTGTCATCATCGTCGGCATCGGGACATTGTGCTTCTCAGCTTACCAAGAATAGAACGCCTTACATACAGCCCACGATGATCGCGTTATCAAGGAGAAAGGATGACGAGTGACTGCAGAGGAGAAGTGTTCCGAGGATTCATCCGTGACATTACGTCCGCTAGCGCTCGCTCGAAGAAGGGCGCAACTGTGGAGGATTCGCTCAAATACATGTCATGACGTTGCCATGTTTCGCGTATCAGATGGGGCCGTCAAGAGAACGCTAGTACGCTTACAGCTCGGGTGCCTGGAATCAGTTCCGCCGGCTACGGAGTTTATCGCTCTCTTCTAGTTTGTTCATGCGGAAATCAAAGAAAACGGAATTCGTTTGTACTAGAAAGTGTTGTCTTCATAGAGTAGGTTACTCGAGGATGGGGCAGGGGACTGTGGCCGGCACAGAATGCAGCGCCACCATACAGAACCAAGAAAAACAACATGGAACAAAGATAAGCTTTGGTGTCAATCATTCACACGTCAGGCTGTCTCGCCATCTCCCAACAACCCACTGCAGGTCCCCCAACCGTGCAGGCTTGACGATATATTGGTCAACGCCCGACGCATAAGCAGCATTGCGGTCCTTGTCGCTCGATAGACCAGTAAGTGCGCATATGTACACCCGAGACTGACATCCCCGCTGGGTCTCAATCTCACGAATTTGCCTCGCAACGTCGAACCCGGAAACTTCGGGCATCGAGAGGTCGAGAAATATGAGATCAAACCGCTGGGATGTCTTGTCTTCTTCAAAGAATGCTTGTTTGAACGCATCAATCGCCTTTTGCCCGCCATCGACGGACTTTGCCTTGATTTTGCTGCATTTCTGTGCATACATGCTTAGTACTTTGAGGTTGACTGGGTTGTCATCAACCAATAGAAGTTTTGGTTCTCTGGTGTTGTGTTTCTGGGATGGCACACGTGCTGATTCAGCGTCGCTGTAAACATTGTTGACTGGAAGCTTTGCGGCTGTATTAGCCGCGACCCCGTCGGAAGATCCTTTACCATCAGCTTCCGACGTTGCTTCCAATGATATAGCTTTCGTCGATATCGTTTCCATGATATCGTTATCCTCAATAGTTGTTTCAACTGTTAATTGAGACGCCAGCCGAGACAGTACATCACCGGATGTTATGCCATTCGTCTCTTCTTCACCTCTTCCTGCGGCCAGAATAGTGTCTGTTGATTCTTCCATCAAAGTTTGTAGGTGTTCATGATCATCGTGAGGGTACGGAGGTACATCTAAATCAGGGAACAAACACGTCAAAGCTTCTTGGAGGCTGGATAGAGTGACTGGGCCAACAATGGTGGCAATGTTTTCCTGAGGCGTTGTTTCTGAGTTGAGTGTTGTTTGAAGGTCTGGACAAAGCACCAGACACTTGTTGTGACCGAAAACATCGCCGCTAATTTGTTTTGCACCTGCCAGGTCTTCTTCCAAGACAATTAGCAGGCGCAAGCCCGCGTTGGACGACTCCCAAGGCACGATTGTGACACGAAACCATCGTCCTAGACTTCGTGTGAGTGATGCCAGAAGCATCTCATTGCATCGATCACCTCGCACTCCACCTTCTCTCACCCATCTGCTTGGACTGAATACTCTAATCTGGAGCTCTGGCAAACCGCTGGCTCCAAGTTCCGTAGTGTGGCTCGGATCAAAGACCACTCGTTTGGAAGGAAACGTAGCGGTGAATGTAGAGCCGCGTGATTCTTTTGACTCAACATGAAGTCGGCCACTTAGCGCAGCAATGGTGCGCTTTACAATAGAAAGTCCAAGTCCAGTCCCTTCGACGAGGGGATCTTCCTGCGAAAAGGCCTCGAAGATGGAATGTCGAAGGAAATCTGGATTAATGCCTTTGCCAGCGTCGATAAAGCGCAGTGTGCAAAAGTTCTCATCAACGTCTAATGTCACTCGAACGCATCCTGTAGGGTAACTGAATTTCAAAGCGTTGTTCTGTAGAGAGGTTAGCCGAAACAATGCGAAGAGTTGCTTGATGTCTTTCTTACTAGCAAATGAGTGAAAACTGTCCGAAAGCTAGCAACAGCTGTGAGTGTGCAAGGCAAAGAAACATTCGTATCAAAAAATATAGCAGGATGATGCTTCGGCCCAGGCGAAGGAGCTGATGATGGAGGTGATGACGACCGACTACCGGTGCGCTGACTATGGCTAGGAAACTGATGCTGCATAGTATCCCTCAAGCGGAGATTTCGCACTTCTCGCTGGAAGGCTTCTTCACAGATGCCCAAAATTTTTGAAGTGTGCTTTTTGACGGAGATGGATGCCGCCTGTGGGTACCTAGGACTAGACTGCTGCCCAGTCCATGCACTCGACCCGTTCGAGCGTGTCTCTTCCAAAACCTGCGTCGTGGAGCTGATTTTGCTAAAATGTAATACGTGTTCGATAGTGTTGAGTAGTGAAACACTGCTGTATCGAGCGGTTTCGAGTAGGTCGTGTTGATCGGCATTGTAGGTCGTGTCGGCTAAGAGTTCAAGCGAAGAAAGTATCCCGTGCAGAGGTGTGCGCATTTCATGGGACATGGAGCCTAGAAAATCAGACTTGATTTTATCCATGGCTTGCACCTCGAGACGTCGAACCTGTGTCATGAGTGTCGTGCAAAATGCCGAAATGGACAAAAGATCAGTGGAGCCTAGGTACACTCGGGACTGATTGTTGGCAAAGCCCAGGACCGCTCCAATGTTCCGTTCGCGATGCGTGTCCCATAGGGGCATTACAATTATCTGCTTTGCCGCTGGGAAAATTTGTGGCAGCTCAGATGAAATAAGCTCGTCCACTATAAGAACCACCTGATCCGCATTCGTAGCGGCGACAATGCCGTCTGAACCGCCTAGTGTCTGGATGACACAACCCTGAGGAAACATTTCTAAAACTCTTTCCAGAAATGTTTGTGATGGATCTCCAAGTTGTTGTTCCATAGGCCCGAGATGCTGAGCTAAAACTTTGGACCCATTCCAATCTGGGTTATTGTTGGTGTAACTTCCGAATTGGTCTACTTCGTGAATCCTGACACCGTCGAATTCAAATGTGTCTTGTAGCAGGGTTGCTGCGAGCTGATATAGGTGTAAGGTAGCTTCAGTATACAAATTCGACACCATAGTCTCACTCTGTCCAGGCTGCTCGCTCTCAACATCAGGAGTGGCTTTTGTAGAGAATTCAGCATCCAGCAACGAAGCGAAATTCTTGTTGAACCTTAGGACCCTCTTGCCCTCCAAAGCCTCCACGGCTTGTTCGAAATGTTTGATAATGTGTGAGGCTGTCTCAAACAAATATGTGCGGTCTTCGACAGAGAGACCTTCGTCTGATGGCGCTTCGCAAAAGACGAAGACAGTACCAATGTTAGGGCCGCCGTACGGGTTCAAAGGGACTCCTGCGTAGTGCCGAAACTTGGCAATCTCCCCTTTTACAAACGGGAGATCTTTGGTTCTGTCTAGTTTCGCCATGTCGAGTTCTTCATACAAGGCCATGTTTCCAGGACGGTTCTGCATCGTAATGGTTCGTTCGCACAAACCACCATGGTGGGAAACCGACTCGCAGCCATACCATTTGGTCGAATCTATTGCGGAATGATTAGCTTGACAGAAATAGCGTATTCGGAGAACCCGGGTCGACGTACTCACCCAGCGTGACCTTGGCCTCGTTCATGTTGGTCCGGCTGGCGCCTGATACAAAATACTGTGTGTGATCATCCAGTAAGCTGATCATGGCTAAGTCAACACCTATCCGATGAACAAGACATCGGAGCAAAGCAGCAAGTGCGCCATCTGGTGCATTTTGCAAGCAATCATTGCGCTCTAGTGGCTGGCTTGTCAAGCCATTGTCTACCCCGCGCGAGTACTTGATAACAGAGGGTAAAACTTGACAAAAGCGCCGTACTTCCCAAACCCTGGTGCGATTGGCAATCAAAGCTTGCTGTTGCTCGCTAAGCTCGGAAAATGGCATGCGGGGCGAGTTGCTGAGGACGTTCTTTGCGCAGAATGTCCTGGTGCAACAATGGTTCTGCGAACAAATGGCACAGTCATTTACGGTGCCCAGAACACGGCGACCATGTACGTAACGCCTCGCATTGCGGACGGGCCGTTATATATAGTACCATCTCGGTTGCAGATCGTAACACATCTTTCTTCTCGGCCCTTCTTTTTCGTCGAGACGTTAGCCTCGGCATGGTCATACGGCTTATGTCATCCCACTCATTAACGTGTTGGATCAGT
>JAODYC010000229.1:10906-22180 GCA_026262405.1 Curvularia hawaiiensis | reverse complement strand
TGAGTAGCATGCTGTTCTGACTGGTATAACGTCTTTCTCCGCATTGAAAACCCAAACAAGCTGATCTATGATGATCGGGTCCAACGCAATAGTGCTCGATTGTGATCTATGCGCCAGTGCCAGCAGCACTTCAATCGCTGCAACATGTACTTCTGGGAGTAATAGCCAGAGATTGTCTCGCTCTTCCTTGCTGACCTGAGCGTTGAGGCGAACGCTGCTCTGGAAGTCTTTGGATGATGACACAGGAATGGTAAGGAAAAGCATCCTCGAGATCAGATCAATCACCGAACCGACATCCAGATAGACAGTGCTTGTGGTAGGACTTTCCAAGTACTCCTTTACCAAATACAAAAGCCCAACCAATCTCTCACCACCAGCAAAGATGCCTGACCACTGCGGGAGACCTAAGCTGGGCTCCAGATCCTGAACTTCGTCCTCGACGGTGTGGCCAGTTACTGAGGGTGCTTCACGAGCAGAAGACTGCCAGTCTTCCACCACGGCACGGAAGACACGATCGGCGGTCCGATGAGTACTGTTCACAACGTTCTTCAAGGACTTCGTCCAGTCCTCGCCAGAAGTGCCCTTTGGTGCGCAAGAAGGCAACTGTACATAAATTTGACGTGCAGCTTCAGCAATTGCGGAGGATGAACCGTGTTTGGCGGAGGCTGCTGCTTCTTCACTGATCTGAGTGGATGGCGTGGGCGCGATCAAGCGTCCCAGGAGTGGGTGCAGCTGCTTGAGGTATGATCGGAAGACTGTAGGATGTCGCGGTAACAGTTGGTTGAAACTCTCCAAAACAACTTCCAACAGAGATGCCGGCGCAGAAGCCGTGTTAGCTATTTGTATTCCAGCTTGAACAAAAGGTGCTAGCGATGGTGTCGTGATTTCGCGGACCAGCGTCGGATAATCTCTAGTCAGGCAAAAGATGCGTGTTAAGGTGATGATACACAGCTTCTTTGATGAAGGTGGGTCGGGCTTGTTCAGGAATCCCAGAAGACCGCGCACCCAGGGCAAGCTCTTCTGCAAAGTCTCCCAGCCTCCGACCTCAATGGTCGCTTTGATCAAAACGATGGCGCACCATCTTCCATGAGGAGTTCGATCTTGGAGTAGAGTCGAGAGCAGAGTCCGGTATTTGTGTACAGTCACAGAGTATTCTGACGACGTCGCTTTGGTGCCCGAGGCCTGGGGCAGGGAGAGAATAGTTCTGCAAGAGCCCAGAGATGCAGCAATGGCTGGCACGTGTTGAGGAAGCTGAGAAGTTGGTGTGGACGAGATGCGGAAACTCAGCGCTCGCAGCGTCGACAATTCCGAGGCTAAGGGCGCCATATTAGGCTTTCTCTTGTCGATTTGGATTAATCAATCCAGCCAGTCCCTTGTTTGCGAAATCTTCGCGCTGATATTAGATGGTAGCAAAAAAGTTCAGACCTCGGCGGTCGCGTCGGGCCGTGTGGCGCTAAGGCGACAGGGATGGGCCCACTAACTTGGCTGGGTGGGACCAGAGCTGCAGGTCGGTCAGTGACATGTGTAAGGCCATGGCGGACGCTGTCGCATAAAGTATTGCTGCTCGAACATGACTGTACAGGCATTGCGACTTTGCATAGTGCCAGAGCCATATCTTTAGCATCATGGTGGTATGTCGATACGTTGCTCCTCGCACGGGGAGCAATCACCTCCAATGGAACGTCATGGTCTGCGCCGGAAACTTACAATAGCACAGAACGCCCCTGAAAACGAGAAAGCGAAGCGCTACATACAGCAACTGGACGAGGCAAGATGTGCTGGACGATGGGCAGACGTACCTGAGCTGTGCAGGAAGGTCGAGAAGCACGCACCGCACCGGAAATGTTAGCAACACCTGTCGACTTGGACTTTGTGAGGGCTAACGCCGGTTCAAGGCCTCACCCTTACAGCGCGATCCGAAGCCCAGGTAGCTACCTATAGCGCGCAGCGCCCCTCCAGCACCTCATCAACCGCCTCTACTGGCGTATCGCAGATTGTACCGTCGCTACTCGCCGTCATCGACGAAGACGGAACTCACGATCAAGATGTATTTCAGGCCACTGTGTGTATCGGATGGACACATTACGTACTCGACGAGCCCGCACTGGTAGTTTCACGGCTGCCAAAGGATTTTGGAGAGGTGGCGACGGAGCTTACTGGCGGAGCAGGAACGCTGCATGGATGGTCCAGAGTATGCTTGGTCAAGGGCACATATATTCGAGGTATGGGCAACACCTTTCCTTCCCAGAGACACATTTTGAGTCTGACGCGATATAGGCTCGGCACTCGAAAAGACAGGCGCAGTCGGCGAGGCAGTTTCAGTTTACTCATCCATAATCCCCTGGATGTCCAGCGCTACTACTCCGAGCACCGAATCCGCCCAGTTCCACATGTGGGGTGAACACTCTATCGTCCGTCTTTGCCAGCTGTCCGACCAGTCTACTAGCATTGGCGAAAAGGTCAACGCTTTCGAGGCACTGCGGACCTACCGGTACTGGGCCAAATTTTGGGATGCCTCGTCCAAGAGCGGTGCACTCGATGTGGCCGACTCGGCACGACACCGACGATTGGCATGGAAAGCATACTATGACTCCCTTTCTACCATCCTGCGCCGAAATCTCCCATACGAGCCCGATTCTGTGTCTGCTGGCGTAGAGAAGCCTACTTCACAGTCTCGGTCGGACTTGCGCTTACGCCAGCGAGCAGAACTGAAGCGAGTCGAGACAATCTATGAAAGCCTGTTGATCAAGGAGACAAAGTTTCCAAAGGCTAGCGAGACCAATCATGAAGTGGAATCGTGGGTAGACTCTGTAATGGATAACTGGCGATTACTCTGCGGCCCAACTTGGTCTGATGAAGATCTTGGTGAGGGAGGCAAAGAGGGTGTCGCTCGGGGCGTTCTTGATGTAAGTGCTCCAGTCATTAGTTTTTCGTTACATTGCTCACTCCTCCAGATCCTCTATCGAGCAGCTACGAAGACATACCACTCTACTCAAATATTGCGCAATCTCTTCGTCGTCCACGCATCGCTCGCCGAGCCTGAATTGGCGTACAAAGCGTACGACGCCTACGTAGAGATCATCCAGAGGAACAAGGACCGCGCAGAAAAGAGTGGTGAACCGGAAGCAGGTATAGACGACGACGGCACTGTCATGAGAACGTCGGCAGAAGCTATCCGAATGCTTTGTCGCTGGGGATCCAAAAAAGAAGCCGAGAAAGCAGTTGAAATCGGCCACAGTATCGAACATTGGTTGGAACAAGCAGAGCATCGTCGCTCGGCAAACGACGCAGCCTCTGCTAGCTCTGCAGAGCCAGTGGTTGAGCCCACAGCCCTGGCAGCAGCTTACTGTGCTATCGGGGTTAGCCAGGCTCATTGGGCACGATTAACCTACGATGTCGAAACACGCTCAAGCATCCAGGCCAAAGCCGTGCAGTACCTCCGTAAAGCTCTCTCCCCAAAATTGGGCGATGAGAACAATGTGGAAGCTCTTTATGCATTGGCCTTGGTACTAGCAGAAGCACGCGACATTCCAGGTGCTATCAAGACTGCCAAGCGTGCCCTATCTTTAGCTACCAAAGGCACAGCAATCAGTGCCGACGGAGTTCTATCGGACGGCATAATCAGCGAGTTCGGCCGGGAGCGCAAGTTAATGCCAGTTTGGCACCTTTTGGCCCTATTGCTGACATCGCGATCTGATTATGCTGCTGCGGAACGAGCTTGCGAGGCAGCTTTCGAGCAATTCGGCGACCCTACCGTTATGTTTGGCCGCGGTGACTCGGGCGCCTACCGCAGCGAGCATCTCAATGATGCTGCCGGTCAAGACAATCTGCAGTCTGGCGTTGTAGACCGCATGGAGCGTTTTGAGAAGAACAACATCTTGCAGATTAAGATGACGCAACTGGCCCTCCTCGAAGTCACAGATGGCGCGACTGCTGCAGTAGATGGATGCGACGAATTGCTTGCGTTATACGGCCGGCTTTTTGGTGACCCATCAGCGGACGTAATTAAGCCGCCAACCCCTCCCGCGGCTTTGGCACCACCTAAGACTGCCATGGGCACTGGACGTGGGAGCATCTTCCGTGGACGAGGTTCAATCAGGGCACAGCAAGAGAATATCACTCGGAATACGTCTGCTGTGAGCTCCAAAACAGCTGCAACACAGCCCGACCAAGCTCCAGCTATTCAAGTCACTAATAATGAAGCTGCAACTGACCACCCTCACCGCCATCACATGTTTCACCACAAACACGAGGATGGCCAGACGGGCGTCGCGCGAACTCCCAGCAAACTGCGGAAGCGGCGTTCAGCTAGTCTCGGCAGAGCCTCTATCCCAGAGGCTGACCAAGTTCCAGGGGTCCCCCCACTCCCAGGAAATGTGACTGACGGCTCACGGGTGCCAAATGGCACCGCAGATCCTGCCATGGCACATCAAAACGCAGCCACCGATGCCTCAAGAAAGTCTACTGAGACTAGCGAGAGACCGTTACGACCCATTGCTCATAATCTTGATCATACAACTCCACCACTGGCGCATGCAGATCATCCACCCCGGCAAGATACGCGTTTACCGTCTCTCCTTTCGCGCGCAGATTACGTGCCTCCTGATCCTTACTTTTCGAAGATTCAAGAGCGCCGGCAAAAAGTCTCGCTCCTAGTTGGCATATGGATCTTCATCTCCGGGCTGTACGGAAGGGCGCAAATGTACCTAGATGCGAGAGAGGCTGTGGCAGAAGCATTGAAGCTAGTTGAAACATTCGAAGCGGAGGTGTCTGTAGAATCAACCACAGCTAAGGCATTCGCAGACAAGGGATGGGGTGGTGGAAAAAGTGTGGAGGAGCTGTGGGCTGATGTTTTCGCTGCGGTAAGTGATACAGACCATCACTATGAAATGTTTGCTAACTTCCCTCAAGCGCGCAGAATTACTTGTCGCGCAATCGATGCCACATGAAGCCCGCGCGGATTTCGAACGAGCTCTACAACATTTCCCCGATCACCCTGAAGGTATTGTTGGTCTGTCAAACATACTTTTGGACATTTACAACGAAACCATACCTTTGGAGCCGGTGAATGCTGCAGACGGACTGTCTTCAACACTCCCATCGTCAGCCGCTTCTACTCAAGCAAGTCCATCTATCTCAAAGCCGCAACACCTCACTTCACACACCCCTTCGGCTGAGAATCAACTCTCTCCACCTGAGCTGACTCGCCTTGCGGCGCGTGATCGTGCTTTTGGGCTACTGTCAACTCTCACAAAACTTGGTGCTGGCTGGGATTACTCAGAGGCATGGTACGCGTTGGCAAGGGCTTATGAGGAGAGTGGACAAATCGAGAAGACCAAGGAAGTGCTATGGTGGTGCGTAGAACTGGAGGATACACATCCTTTACGAAGTTGGAAATGCGTAACAACTGGGGGCTTTGTGCTATAATGCGAGCGCAGTAGTAGTACTCAGATTTGGCGATCTTCATACCCCAAGCAAATCTACACGATTGTGTGCAAACCACTTGCGTTCACCATGCACTCGATGTGCAGCATTTTGTGAAATCAGATAAACACGCACTCGAATCTGTTAATGTTCTCAACTAGTGAACATGGATGCCGAGGCTACCCAGAGTGTAATACTGCTACGCACTTCTATCTATTCAAAAGCATGAGGTGTGATCATTACATTATCTCTGCATCCCAAGATGACCTAATCGTGACAAACGTGGCCAAACTTTCCCCTGAGACGCCATCTCTAGCCTTCCAATCGTCACGATAGATACATAACCAAGGTTGGTAGCGACGACGACAACCCGGCCCAATAAGTGTCAGCGTATCATCCAACAGGGCTCAGGACCTGTCTTTGTTGAGAAGGGTACGATCCCTCCTGGTTGAACTTGATGTGTGGGAAAAATAAAATTCTTCAGTAAATACGGGCGCTGTGACTGCAAGTACTCTACAGTGCTTCATAAATGACTCTTCGTTGTAAGGCAGATACTGACCTATTCATATCACAGTAAACAGCACTGCATTGAAGTGACTGTTGTGTCATATCGACTGCGTGGTTCGAGAATAATGGGTCTCGCAAGACTCTCATACCAATCCTCGCCCAGAACGAAGTCTACCACTCTGAGCGTCAACACTGATGCCAGAAAACCGTTCGACTTCCTAAAATTGCCAAAGGATATTCGTCTCATGGTCTACGAGAAGCTGCGTATGAAGACATACCGAGACAGACTTCCTCTACGGGATGCCGGACATCATTTGACGCTCGTCACCACTGTGATCCCAGGCATATCTGTGATGGCGACCTGTCATCGAATCAGAGCAGAGGCATCTCCCATCCTCCTACCATGGCTGCAGAAAATCCTGCATTCACCCCCAATGATCGCGATCCGAGCGGAACATATCGTCAGTTTAATCAATACACACGACTGCTACACCTCTTTCTGTCAGAAGAGTCTCCTGGAAAGGTTGTTAATTCTCCTTCGCAATTCACGGACGGTGCCCAGAATCATGCGATATCGACGGGGCGGGTTGACAGCAAAACAACTACAGACAAAATTCCGTCTTCAAAAACTCATAGCGACTGGAGACGAAACAAGTATCAATTCCCTCGCTCGATTTATCCTCCGAGGTGCGAAATACATAGCAACCAACCCGGATACTGAATGCAGGTGTCCACCTCTTACTCTCGTCCTCGAAATCCCAGACACCTTCTTGACCATACCTATCACGACCTCGACATCACTGATGAAGAGTTTTACCTACAAGTGCTTGTTTCCAATGGTTTCTACGCCCCCGCGAACAGTGACAGGTCAGGCGGACATCACGTGGCTCGTCCGCCGACTCACATATCGCATGGCCATCACGTGTCAATTATGGTGCTCGGTTACGTTAGCTGTAAAACTGAGGTATCTGCTTGTTGAACGTACCGGATGGGGAGTTGCGGGGAAGACTGTTCAAAGGGCAATTATGCTGGGGCTGGAAAAAGCGAAGAACAAAGAGCCGCATGTGGTGAGTTTTAGTGGGAGGGTCACACAGAGGTATCATGAGGAGGTGTGAAGGGATTGGGCGCTGGCAGGACGTTGGTGTAGAGGCGACTAGATAGTTGTGTTTTATAGTTTTTGTAGGTTTCATGAGTCGGGGAGTGGAGAGACTGAGGCTGCCTAGTTCATGTTGATATATTGTTATGGTGTCTGGGTAACATGTCTGGAAGCAGAAGTAGCAGGCATGAGAACAAGATGCATAAATAGCCATATGATGTAGGTAAAGGCTTCGAGCTGTGTGCTTCATTGCAATCCAAGGAGGCTTTTACGTCTACAAAGTCTTCATCTGTGCTGTTGAAATTATCGCAACCGATGTTCCACAGTCTGCATACTCTGGGGCACATACTGACCTTGGTCTTGATACACTAAGAACAGTTTGCAGACTGATCAGCTGGAAAGGAACATAGCCTATATAAAATAGAATACTCAATAACTAGTTAACCTAATACAGACCTTCGTATCATCCTTCTCTTCTGACATATCCTCAGTGCTGTATCCTTTTCCCTGAAATTATCTATACGCCCGAAATTTTGTAGCGGGACGCCGGCATATGTGCGAAGGCCACACTGCTCAACATGAGGCGACTGCCCCAAGTGCCAATCTTCAGCCATGTTGGGTCATGAGAATACGGTCTATTGCGACTTAGCCGTATTGTAACACTGAGTGTTTGGTGGAGAGGGGCCTATATTTGGCAACTAGCTCACAGTAAGTGCGCAGGTGCTCTCGCGGCAAGACAGTACTGCAAGAGGGAGGCTAACCGTCACCATGCGTGTGTACGTGTTGTAGTTCAGCCAGCTGGCGATAACAAACCCTCAGCCTACCATGTCCCTAGCAAGGTGCACATTCTCTAGTAGGCGCGGTTTCAACTCCATATCCTCGACGACGCCCATACATGTAGTAGAACGATATCGTCAGACGCACACGCTCATTCCATGTCAGAACAGTGAACAGATAGCGATTCCCGTACTGTCGCAAGTCATCTGACCGCTGGGGTGATACTGCTGGTGCAAAGATGTCGGTCTTGGCGGGGTATGTGTCCTGCGTGATCTCCAAGAAATAGGGACTGAGAGCCTGGCCGATATGCTTGACGCCAAGAACGGGCACAACGGCGATCGGGCGGGACGTTGGTGATGGTAGCCATGATTTGTTCGTAGAGCGGCTGCATTCGCCTCAGGGGAAAGGCTCGCAAGCTGCATGCAGATTAATGTGTGATAGCATTGTAGTACTACAACTGGAGATACGGAGGTGGCGAACGTGGTTGTGTCTAGAGCCCGTGATCAGCACTTCAATGCCAAGTTGCACGAACAAGGAATACAGGATGACGTGTTGTTTCATACTAGCGCGACCAGTTGAAGGGTCTGGTTTACGTCACGCGAGTCTGGGCCATTCCATGGATAGTTAAACGAGCGTTTAGCGAGACCGACTCCTATTATCGATAAAGAATTCCATGGCAGGAAAGACGGTAAAGTTGAGTGGCGAAGCGCGATTTCTGCATGCTACCGGCCAGTCCGTGATCAAAAGGCATAGACTACCGCAGATCTTACTCCTATGCACTTACTATTAAAGGTAGAATTAGCGATTCAATCCTGCACAGCAGTTTTGCAGCCGCGAGTCTTCTTCACATAATGTTTTCGGTTGGATGTCTTATACTGCCTTTTAGGGCATAATCACCATGGATACCAATGTCGGCCGACCTCCGACTAATCCTACAACATCAATTTCGAACACCACCAAGAACCCTCTAATCAATTTCATGAAGCAAGGTAACTGGCAAGAGTCTATTTTGGAGGCAATACAGGACTTTCTATACGTGTTAGCTTTAGACGGTAGAATACTCTATGCATCCGCATCCTGTATATCTATCACTGGCTACCAATCAACTCAGCTGACGGGTCGCTTTATCGGTACATTCATCCACCCTGACGACGCGGATATATTCATCAAAGAGATACATGATTCGATTGCAACTGGTAATCCGCTGCGTTTCTTCCACCGCTTTCGCAAAGCTGATGGGGACTGGATTGTATTCGAATCAAACGGCCATGCTTATTCTAACAAAGAACCTGGTCCAAGCTTTGTGCAAGGAGGCAGCATCTATAACAGAGGATTCTTTGTTACATCTCGTCCTTATCCAACTAAGAGTGCCGCTCAAATTGACTCGTTCCTAGAGCATAAGTTTGAGAACGAAAGACTCAGAAACCGCCTCAGAGAACTCCGAAACGAGGAGCAAGAAAACTCAGGGACTCAAGCTGGGCAAGAGAAGACAGCAGAAGGTTAGTTATACTCCGTACTCTCCATAATGCAAGCGAGAATAGATTGTTCTATCTTGTACCATCTCGAGCGCGATCTAGTCAATCGAGTATAACACTGACTCAGCAAATTACAGAGGAAGCGCTTAGGTCGGACAACGAGGAAGCTCGTGTCCCAGACAACTCAGAGAAACCCAGAAGTCCCGTGTCTCGATCCATAGAACAAGCCCAGGATGTAAAGACAACTGCTACTAGCCGTATAGGAGATGTCGGTATTCGATTTACTTTAATCTCTAAGAGCAGCGGATCCTCCAAAAGAACAAAAAAGAAGAAACTTGAGACAAACTGTTATTTGTGTTCGAGATGTGGCACTTCAGACTCACCAGAGTGGAGGAGAGGGCCTGACGGACCAAAGACACTATGCAACGCCTGTGGATGTAAGTTGATTCTGCTAAGAAAGAAGGCAACAACCACTTACTATGGCAGTGCGTTGGGCGAAGGATCAGAAGAAAAAGGAAAACGAGGAGCTTGGTGCCTTGCCCACATCTGCTACCAAACCGTGATCTTGAATGGTTACAAACTTCAAGAGGGGTTATTCCTCGCAGGGGAGGCTTCTAGGATGGGACCCTACAACAGGATATATTGGATTCAGACATCCACAGTTAGAAATGATCTCTCGGCTATGTGTCGGTAACGTCATAATAGCTTCTGAAGTTAGCGTGATCTGGTCTATATAGTCTTGTCATATAGATAAGAATATCTTGCTAACGAACTTCAAGCAACTCTGCAGCCGCGTTCCATTAGCCGTAATTTCTGTATGCCGATGACATATACCTCATGCGTTTTGGTGGGGAAGAATACGTTAACACCCTCGATTGTTGTGACCCAATCGCGATTGCTCAACTGTGTAGTGGCTGCTCGGCCTGCAGTGTCTACGCCCGTGACGATCTTAAGTATAGCTGCGACCAGACCTATATCATCAAATTTGTACACGTCCTTGGCAAGGCCGAATTACATTTTAAACGCAACGGCATCCCCGCATTCCACACCCTGTAAGTGGAACTTGCTACTCCACTTTTTCTAACGTGCTGGTCAAATGGAAAGAGCTAGACGAGATTTTCACCTAATGAGGAGCACATGCATACGGTTACTCAGAGTGGCCTACCACAGATCAGTCTTCTACACACTATACGGCTCATTATCTAAGATTGTACCCTAAAAGCTTGTAAATTTCCTGGTCCGAAGATTGGTCTCACATTCCTTCTGCAGGCTTAAAGTCGGAGTCGACCTCTAGATGCCTCTCCAGCAGCTGAACTATGTCATTTTGCTTTCTCCACACAACTCCACCATGATACTTCTTAGTATCCTGCAGGGGTAGAGGCTTGCCTTGTTTCCTGCGTGTTCTCTAATTGCCTAGAACCTACCAGGTTTGGTAGAAGAGAGGGGAGAAATCTCATTGCTGAAGCTAGTATCGATACATCCAGGCGATCCACAGGTGGGGATACCTGCAGTATGCATGGGAAGCATCACATATGGGAGTTTCACCAAATGAAACATCATTTACCTCAGGAAATTGTCATGGTGCATTGTTCCATTCGGTATGGGGCGTGATTTCGAAGAAGAGCTCAAGCCAAGGAAGGGATATAGTGGGACCTATAGCGCTCCCTTGATTGATAGCGATGGACAAAAACACTACCATCATTTGCACCTAGTTCAAAGATGAAGTATGTGTATGCGTGTAACATTATTTCATTCATATAGTTCGTGAGGGCGTTCCAGCAGCTCTGCTAGCTCTCAGGTTCGTTGAACTCATTGCCAGCGTGATCGGGTCCAGGAAGAGGTTACTTGTGAGAACTAATGTAGGCAGGGGAAGCTGCATATGTCCACCTATTGCTCGCAAGTAATTCCATGTACCGATTTCACCGCTAAGACCGTACGTAGACATAGGCTTAGTCTGATATATAGGTGTCGCAGTAATCAAGCATGGGCATGGAA
>JAODYC010000229.1:0-10832 GCA_026262405.1 Curvularia hawaiiensis | reverse complement strand
TTGTGGATCGTCCAACTCACTAAGATTCCAGTTGTGAAAGGTTTTCCTCAGCTCCCACAACAGGTCAGGACATTGCCTCAGTCATGCCAGACGACGTATACTAACTGAAGCGGAAGTGGCCATCCTCGTTGCTGATGCGCTCGCCGAGGTTGATGTCGCGAGTCTCGCAGTTGCCATTAAAATCGTTCAAGTCAGCACGGAGAACGGGGACGTCGCCGTCACCTTCAAGGGCGAAGTGGATGTTCTCTGCTGAATCGGCGAAGCCTTGGCCGTCCCAAACGAAGTGACCTACATGATATCAGTAAACACGCGAGCTTGACGTCAGATGTTCGAGGCCAACATACCATTGTCGTTGCCGATGCATAAGTTGAGGTCAATTTCATCGTCGTTCCAGTCACCGTCGGCGGTCTGGAGACGAGCCTTGAGTATGTGGCCGTCCTCGATACGGATATCTTCGGCAGTGTGGTAGAAAGTCATGTTGGATAGACTCGGATTGTGGAAGGTTGCTTGTAGGTGTTTGAAAGATCAGTGAAGACCAGAGAAAGTTGTGGTGTAGGTGAGGAGACACTGGGCTTTATAGGAGGGGAACGAGCCAAGCACCAATGAGCTGACAAGAACAGTTGTAGTAAGAGAGATCCATGGTGCCAAGTTGACGCAGGTCGTGTCGCGTACTTCCCCACCAGGCCCACATTACGAGGAGAGGTGAAGTTGGCCCGAACTGCCTTGTCCCACACGTCGCGATGGTAGCTTCACTTGAACCCTTGCTAAGGTCCACCCAGAACATGCCAGTCTTTCCACGAGGAAGCGGAGACTCTACATACGGAGTAGTAGAGCAGATTGATTCCCGGCAGTGGTCACACCATGTTCACAGGTAAGGGGCGGTCGAGCGCCAAGCAGTTGACATGGAGTTGAGCCATGCAGGCGCCCCAATTTGCGCCTCGTGGCTGTGTGTGAGTGGCTTGAATAAGGTGGCGCAGACCCAACGTGCATCACGGGTGGGTCTGGTGCGTTGTTCAAGGTTTGCAAAATGACATGGTGCAACTGTTGGTGATACCGAGACGAGGTGAGGGATTATCATGCTTGCGCAGATGATGGTTCTGTGCCGTTGCACAACAGTTCTTGTGTATCTTTGGGGGTGGATGCATGGAAGTAGTTGCGGTATCGAATCTGAATGCAATTGGATTGGAAGGACAGCATTGCACCAAGATATGCAGGGTCAACGCTAAAGGCAAGCTAACACGGCAGCTTCCCCGCTCTAGCTGACGTCGCATGCTTCCCCTTCTACACATGTCCACCGCCTCGACGGTACACAGCCATGCTATGCTACTTCAATCATGGTTTGCATTGATGCGAGCCTGTCTGCCATCGAAACATGTCCAGGGTTCTGTTCTATTATTCGGAAGTTGATCATGTCCATCCAATTCGCACCAACAACCTTGATTCTTCTTATCACCCAAAACAGTAGGGTAAACATAACGGAGGCAAATCTTGGAGTAGCTACCAAACCAAGTGATGAGATACTACTGGGTCCAGACACGTGGCTATGGGTTTTAAGAACCCGGTAGAGCTCCGGCGAAGCCTGTTCAATTGCCCATCACGTGAGCACAATCCACAGGATCAACCATGATGAAGTTCTCCACTTATACCCGCTAGACCTCATGGAATCTTGAGGTCATTATACTATTTACCTTGAACCACTCACAGTATAATGCGCAACATTACTTTCTATCTCGTATCAAGGTTCAAATCCCCATACTCCTTCACCACGAAACTAGCTAGCTCGCTTCGCATCCCAGCGATCAAGTACAGGCCTATAAGGATTAATGATCTCAGAGTAGTTACTGAAGCAGATGCGCAAGAGTTCGAACTAACAAAAATGGCATATGGCGGGTCGGCTAGCGTGAAAGAGGCTATGTTGATGCCCTAATAATCATAGCCACTAGATTCATAGTAATGGGGGTTTGTTCTTCGCATAGCAAAGTACTCTCCAAGGCTGCTTGATGCATGGGCTGTTATAATAGACATGATGCGTGCAGGTGAGGAAATATAGACGGAATCTTGTAATGATAGTAGTATTATGGGTTGGTTTTGAAAGCGGCATCGTTGGGCGAGTCTAGTGTGAGTTGACAAGGCGTAAATTGTCGATTAGCTGCCCACACCATGCATGGCATATTCTCCAGCGCCACATTGATCAGACATCCACTTGTTTCGTTCGTTGTCTGCATCTTTTGGTCAAACATAAACATCTAATGTCAAATAAACACTAGTAATTTCTTGTGGATTAGCGCAGCGTTAAACGTGGCGGTGGTAGCAGACTACTAGCGATACGCAGTACATAGCAAACTAGCGTGGAACGGTCCCTTAACTCTAACTGCCAAGTGAACTCTGCATTGTACCTGCAAATGACAACTCTACCGCATGACTGGTACTGCATTACCTTACCCCAGACGCATTTGCCGATCTTGCATGGCTTATCACCACAGTTGAAACACGCCACTTTTCTCGCAGTAACATCTAGAACGAGCGTCGCTGACGTTTCCTCGTAAGCAGTACGAAGATTTAAATGCGGCTCGCATGTGGAGAGTGACGGGCCGATCGCTTGCCCCAGAACAAGGACTGAGGAATTTGAGCCAGTACCTGCATTTTTTCCGGATGTTTTGCCAGAGAGGGCAGGCGAACACATCCATGCATGAGTATGTCTATGCCAGCCATTACGTCAGCTACTGTTTCGGTCGATGCCAACCTATGTCCGACCGGTTATTAATCCGTAGACGATGCACTTCGTATAGTTAATACCATATGATATTGCTGTCGCTGCCAGGGAGCAGGTGATTCTTACTACGTAGACCAATCCACTAACCGTCGGAATCTCTGGAAGTTACCCTATCTTGCTGTAACGACGATGCTTACAGAAGCTCTTTCAGCCATTAGAAGATTGAATACAACCATACATGTCTATTGCTGTTGTCAGGATTCACAGTACTACTTTCTGCTGCATGGCCCGTCGCGGGGAATATTTCGTCGCCAAGAGCAGCTACAGTTTACTAGGTACGTTGATTGGTTGGAGCGCGCGTTTACAATAGGACCGAATGTCGTGCTCGTTTTAAATTGTGTTTCTCCTGCCAATACCACTCTGGACAAAGCCTTTCCCGCACAAACAAATACGAGCTTAGGCGAAAACACACTCGCGTCCCTTCTGGTGGGCGAGAGCGTTTACAGTGCTGTACGGATACGATACACCGCCATGATCGGGGACAAGTTATCGTACTAGAACAGCGACTTGGCCAAGTTGTTTTCGATCAGAGTTGTAGGCGGTGGCGAGTACACTGCTGTGATGAGAGGGGCGAAGGATCAAGTAGATGGTGACAAGGCGACTAACTGTTTTCGTTCCCAATCTCTCCACGAGTGACATCTATGCTCTCTAGGAATGGACATTAACATAAGCTTCAGGAGTAATGCATGATGAGCCAAGTAAGGCCAGACCTTATGTAGTAGGTAGGGCTGCGTGTAGCGGCTAGTGCTACTTTAGATGGCTAACGTACCTGCTGCATTTGTCCGTTCACACCGTGGTGTGTCGGACAATAGACATGGATGAATTGCAAGGAAGCAGAGGATCGCCGAAGTAAATGGGCCAAGCAAGGCCAACAGGGCCCGCCCTGTCTCGCACTAGAGCGTGGCGCCACTTCCAACGTAGCGCCGGTACCTTTCGGACATGTAAATAGTAACCAGAACGTAGTCCAAGACGGTAGTCTCGTATGGCCGTCTCGGCATCTCCCCGGATCTTCTTTGGTAGATGCGAGCTCTCTTCATATATAAGGAATGAAATAGTTCCATGAAAATAGGACATCGAACTCGCTCGCTCACTTCGATACCAACAAATTCCAGGACCCGAAACCCAATCCGAACCAAAATTCCAAGTCGTTAAGATGCACGCCCTCTCTGTTGTCGCTCTTGCCCTCGGCGCTGTCGCCGTCTCTGCCCAGGACTGTGCCCCATACTGCCAGTTCCCAAAGAGCATTACCTGCCCTGGCAATGGCCAGACCCTGACGAGAGACGAACTAATTGCTGCCGCCGTAGCTGGCGACCGAACCGGAACTCCTTATGAGGAGAGCACTTACAACATTGCTACAGAGTTCTGCCGTAGCCCAGATTTCAAAGGCGTTCCTCTTTGGGCGGTAAGTTCCTCTCACTCTTCTTTCTTAATAGATCCAGATTTTCAATAAGGATCCGCATGCTGACCTTACGCTTGCAGACCAGTCTCCCAAAGCAATCTGGTAGCCTTCTCTATGCTTTGAACGACAAGGGCACTTTCTTCTTCTGCAGCACTCAATCCGGTCGACACTCTAGCGGCTATCCACTCTCATGCAAGGTGTCGAACTAGGCGTATTTATTCTGTTTAGTGTCATGTTTCATCAGGAACGGGTATCGGGTTCTCAAAGGGATTAGTAGGTCGGATACGAACTAAGTAATGAATAACGACGACTTCAATGTTCTTCAAAGTGTGTCCAAGAAGGTCGTTTGATTATATAACGATCTACCAGTTGTATGGAATCGTGATCGTGATGTGCGGCCTCGATGTCGATCAGTGCGGGTACGTTGCCGATAGGCATCAGGGTACAAGGTAAACACGTAGTACGAGCAGCGATCAACCGCACTGCCGAATACGCCTGTAGCCCCTGTATATCACATGCCTGTCAGCCTGGTTTTTCGTTCAAGTAGTCAGGCAGTATACACATTCAACAGTGAGATATCCCTTAAGCATTGATATGTATCTTGATACGTATCCTCAATTTTTGGCGCCCTCGGCACTGATGACTGAAAAATCATAGCCTAAAAGTCATTTCAAGTCCAGGAGCAGGGATGAGCAAATTGTTAGCGAAGGAAAACCGCTTTTGTTGTGGTATCGAGCTAATTTGCCAATAAAAACTACCCTGATGATGTGACGCCAGACTCCAGGAACTGTTTTACTCGCAAGAGCGAGCAGGTGCTTCACCTGTCGCTACTGATGTCGATGATCTGCCATGTCCCCAAACTGTTTTTTATTCATCGACATCCATGGCCTCGACGCCGCGGCCGCCAACCTTCATCTTCATCTTCGTCTTCGTCTTAGTCTTGGGCAGCGTCTCTTCCTCGACGTCGCTGAGCTCGCTCTCCTCGGCTTCAAGCTCCTTCCTCCGGGCAGCAACCTTGTCCTTAACTGTCTGAACATCGGGTTCCATTTCTGTTTGCATTTGCTCGAGCTCTTCCTTGGAGAATCGCTCGCTTGGTGGCAGCAGATGCTGGTTCTCCATGACCAGCTTACGGTCTTCCTCACGCTGGCGCTGCTTGTTGCCACGCATGCGGGCTTTGTAAAAGGCGCGCTCTCTTCGTGCTCGGATGTCCGATACACGGCCCATGGCCTTGAGCGTAGTCTGAACCAGGTCGCGGTTGTAGCGCACGGGCACGTTGCGGCGCTGAGCAAAGGTGAGGGTGGAATCGACAGTCATCTCCTTGCCGTGGGCGCGGCGGAAAGCCTTGGTCCATGCCAACTTGCGCGGCTGAAGAGAGTAAAAAAGACAGTTAGTAGGCGTGAGGTGTGGCACAAGACAGGAGGTATACTTACGTTGCGCTTCATCTTGAAGTTCTTGTGGCATTTGCTCTTGCAAAAACGGAAACTCTTGGCGTCATTTCGCACTGTGCGCAGTCAGAAGAGGGCTGTGGTGGTGCGGTGGCAGGGCGCATACCAAAGGTGATGCCCTTTGACGGGTAGACGGGACTTGAGCAGAAGTAGCCTGGTTGTGTTAGCAGTAATTCCAGTGCTGATAGCGCAAGCATCTGATATGGTACATACACGTCTCGATCCTCATGATGGCGGTGGGGACGTGGTGGTGATGGTAGTAGGACTGGTGGTGCAAAGTAAAGCATGCCGCCCTCCAATGCTGGCCCAGCCAGAAATTTTGGGTGGCACGTGCGCCCCGCGGCCAATTGCGTCGCTCCTCGACCGAGGCACCTCCGCAGATTCCTCGCCCACCGTTTTCCTACGACATCGCCGCTCTGCCTTCGCTGCATTGCCCGTACTCTGCTCTCGACACCGTCGCTCCGTCAAGTTGCACGCCAGAAACAAATCTGTGCGTCTCTCGAAGACTCTATTGCGACTCCCGCACCGCATCCCACCCCAGCAGCGTGCCCCCTCGTCTCCCCGCACAATATCATCATGTCGGCCTGGGTTTGGATATTAGGCGCAGGTGCCACCGCTTTCTTCGTACGCCCTCCCTATACTCTCTGCCGCGTGTTCATATATGAAGTACTGACTCGAATGAAAAGGGTCGCGCAGCTCTCGTTGCCCTCCGGAGATCAGGCGGAGGTGCCGGTGCTCTAGGGCGCTCCTACTACAAGGGCGGCTTTGAGCCTAAGATGACTCGTAGAGAGGCTGCGCTCATATTAGAACTGCCGTACGACCAGCCCTTCACACGAATCCGACTCATCTGCCCGCTTTGACATACTAACAACGAAACAGCGAACGAGGCATCACCAAGGAACTTCTGCGCAAGAAGCACCGCTCGCTCATGCTTTTGAACCACCCCGATCGAGGCGGCAGCCCCTACCTGGCAACCAAAGTCAACGAAGCAAAAGAATTGCTGGAGAAGGAGGTCAAATAGAGCGGTTGAAACATGACTTTGTGTACCTACTACTTGTACTATATTACCGTACGACTGTTCGCATCGGCATCAGCATGGCGTTGGACGGAAAATGATTAGCTTTCGAACCACTCTACCCGCTTCAACACCTAGTCTGCCAAGACCATGCCAACGTGTTTCCTGCTCCATATGCACCCCTCCAATGATGGGCAATTTATGTGCTTCTCTCTGGAGGTTTCGGATCCCCCTGGTGGATCTTCTGACAGTTGTGGAATCCAGCCAATCACGCATGGTTGCCGAGATGAATCGCGGCATGGCTAAATCTGGGAGTAATTGCAACCTAATGATCATCTTGTCACACCAGCAGTTCAAAGGGCCGTAGTATGTTTCTCAGCGTGTGACTTGCACCTGTCAGCCAGCACTTATATTGTGCTTGGTGCACTTGTATATTCGCCTTCCATCTTCACCAATACTAGCCATCATGCTTCAGGCCTTGAGAAACGGAACGTTGTTCTTCTTTTTAGGACTCGTATCCGGCCATGGCCGCATCGCGCAAATCATCACGTCGACAGGCCAAACCTACGAGGGATGGGATGCTGAGTCTTCACACACATTAACACCGACTCATCCACTCGCTGCATGGTCTGCCTCAAACCTGGGCAACATCTTCGTACCGCCTTCCCAATTCTCTACATCGAACATCACCTGTCATTACAACGCCGTTCCCGGCGCACTTCACGTAAACGTAACCGCCGGCGACACGTTGACGTTGAAATGGAATGAATGGCCAGTCTCGCATGTTGGGCCAATAATGACCCATATAGCCAAGTGCAACCAGACATGTGCAACGGCAAACAAGGACGATTTGTCCTGGGTCAAGATTGACGAATTGGGGTGGCTGAACAGCACTGGGTGGGAAAAGTTGCAGTTGGGCGGTACATGGGCGAGCGACGTGCTTATTGCGAACAACTTCTCCTGGGTGGTCCAGATACCGGAAGTCCTCGCAAAAGGCAGCTATGTCTTGAGGCACGAGATCATTGCATTGCATGTGGCGGAGCAGTTGGACGGTGCACAGGTGTATCCACAGTGCGTAAACCTGCAAGTCGAACAGGGGAAAAGCGACCAGGCAACGCAATTAAGTGGCGGCGTGCCTGGGACCAAGCTGTATGGAGAACGAGATGAGGGCATACTGGTCAACGTCCATGGGAGGATCAGCGGATATAAGACTCCAGGACCCAGGCTCTGGAAAGAGGCAACACCAGTACGGCAGCCGTATCAATGAAGCTGTTGCCCATGAGAATGGACCGAGAGAATGGACCGTGTCACCGTGGTGAACTTGATTTTTGGGCCGAGTAATGCATGGGTGTTTACTGTAGACTTTCTTTATGGCGTGTCTGGCGAGGAGCGATAACAATAACAATGTCGAGTAACAATGAAAAGTCGAGTAGTTGTGGGGATGGGCGAGTGCACAGACGCACTCGAGTGTTATTCTGCATGACGCACGTCAAAACAAACTCGTCGGCCTTCGTCGCTAAGACGCCCATGCAAAACCCTTCTACCATCTCACCCCCGTCGCACACCCTCTTCCCCGCCCACCCGTCCTTTCTTTTCCCCCTCGTCACCGCTGCCGATTTCGACGCTCCAAGAACAAGCGCACAATGGCACCGACAGAAGTCATTGAGCGCGATGCGCCAGAGGTAGTTCCTCAGTCGCACGCGACGCCGGTGCGATCGCGTCTTCCCCCCGCCCTGCGTGTGCCCATTCTCATCAGCTTGAACATGGGCATCAACGCGCTGCTATGGGAGTCTGCGTCGAATTTTCTAAGCCCCGAACTTGGAGCTATCAGCAAGGTGCCAACTGAGGACGACATCACGTCACTGTACTCGCCTATTGCGCGCATCGCTATGCGCTGGCTGACCGTGTGCATGACATGGTACCTTCGCTACGACTGTAAGGACGCGCCCAAGCGACGCGGCTGTGATTATAGCTAACACAAGATTCACAGTCTACGACGTCTCGGCCCTCATCGTGCTGACGTACGCGCCCTTCACCTACCTGCTCACTACCTTTTACGACATCTCGCCTCTGACTGCAGGCGCAAACATCTGCATTGAGGTCCTGTCCTTTGCCATCCCCACGTACCTCTTGCGCGCACGCTCTCCCGCCCACAAGCAAAACGCGCCCCTGCGCAACCGTTTCTTGCTCAACAGCTACCAGGTGCAGCTCTCGAGCTTCATGCTCGCAACCGGCGTGTATGTTGTGCTTCTGTGGGGTAGTCTGAAGACGGGCGCCCTAAACACCTTCCTCGTCCAATACTTTGACATTCCTACGCTCGAATTTGCCCACATCGAGACACCCTTGTCAATCATTATCAAGACCTTTGTCGCTGGTTTTGCTGCTAAGGCCTTCCTGCTCAACCCATCGTTCGCTGCCCAGCCGCTTTCCGGTACCCAGTCACCTGAAGACACATTTGACCCTGCAACTGCCACTCTGCCGCAAACCGTCGAGTACAATTTCTACAACTTTACTAAGAGAACCCGGACCCTCATCCAGCAAACACTCATTCTGAACGCCTTCCTCTTTATCACCACCGTCCAACGGTGTATGACGCTTACTGGAACTGAAATTATTGGTGCAGTTGGCTATGCTGGATTGTGGGTGGCTGCCAACACGCTCATCGCTCTGTGGTTCGGATGGGTTGGAGACACGAGTGCGGACTACGAACCTTTGTAGAGCAATGCAGAAACAAGGAAGAGAATGGATATGAACATGGATCTTGTGTAGGGAAACGCGCAGCCTTTAGAGTTGCTCCGTAGAGCAGATGCGTTGTCATTTTTTGTGTAACTCTATTTGTATTGCTCAAAACTGGTTCCTTTTTTTCTTTTCACTGGGACACATGGTGGGGTTGGCGTCTTATTCATAGGTTACTCTGATACCATCATTTCTTCTGGTCTGTAGTCAACTCGCACTTTGAGCTCACTGGTTTTGCCTGCGTGATTTTGTCGACCGGTTCTCAGACGACCCCCGATCTCATCTCCACCATCTTCCCCTTTACTGGAACACGAGAAAACAAGCAATACCTACTCAACATAAAACACCTCTTCCGTCTGTCCCCACCAACCCGGTCCACTCGCACTCCCCACTGCCCCCGCCACCGGCGACTCCTGCATCCCATCCGTCATGGCCCACCACTCCTGTACCTTCTTGTTCGCTGCCATGCGCGCCATGTCCTCGTCGAATGCGTTGCCAACGTACTTGAACGAGGCGAAGAGCGTGGGACGCGGGTTAAGTGAGAGGTAGATGGAGTCTGGGATTGTATTAGAAAGAAAGAAAATCCATCTTCTCATTCTATCTACTTGTCTGATTGAAAAGAAGGTGGACTTTGGTTAGTGATAGGACCGGTGTGCAAATGTGCACTTGTTTGTTAAAGGAAGGGATCGAAAGAAAAACATACAATCCCTAATGTTTGAATCCTTGATTTGTTCTAGGACCTCAGGCCAGACTGCGGCATGACACTTTTTATACTCTTCGATGCATTCGGGCTTGAGGTAGAGCCACTGGCCGATGCGTCGAGGGCCTTGGTTTGTGGATGTCATTTCTTCCTAGTTATCTTCTAGTATTCTTGTTCTTGCTTTGCTGTGCCCGGGAATTAAGAAAAAAGAAGGGTGCTGCTTGAGGTTTGACTGTGATTGCGCGGGATAGGATCAAATGGTCCTGGCACGTTGGGGTGATGAAGCTCTAGAATCGAAGGTAGCTAGGATGGAGGGGTCACAGGAGCTCTTGCTTCGGGTGATTTGGTTCCGAACGTACGGTAAGGGGTACACCGAAGAGTAAGGACATTGGGAAAGCTTGTCATGTCCCACGTCTGACGATGCCAGCTCGGGACCATCTAGTTTATTTCAACAAGAAGCCGCAGCGTAAACATCTGCTTTGTTCCCAGGAGCCACCACGAACCTCACATCCCTCAAAATCAGAGACTCAAAGAGGAGATATTTTGCATTGCTATTTGGTACAGCTAGTCATTCATCGTTGATACATCACTGTTCACATGTCTGGTCCGCATATATGTACGTGGCCAAATTTTGCTTACCTTACACCCCGTTTATTCCAATGTACAACACCTCCAGGAAGAGACGTATCCAAATTCACACCAGCATAGTGCTGAACCGATAACTCCTAAAATTCAAACCCTTTTCCCAAGACCGAACACGAATA
>JAODYC010000228.1:5700-22815 GCA_026262405.1 Curvularia hawaiiensis | reverse complement strand
GCTGAGAAGAAGGCAAAGACTGACGATGGAGAGGCTGAAGGCGAGACCAAGGATGAAACCGAGGCGAAGACACCGGCCAAGAAGGGTGGCCGCCCTAAGAAGGAGAAAAAGGAGCCTGCAAAGAAGAAGGAGCCTAAGAAGGCTGCCACTGCCGACGGCACACCGCGTCGAAGTGGCAGGAACAAATCCTAAGCAGCTGCTCTATGTTGTGGCCCCTAAGCCCGCGTACACGGGCATGCAATTTTGTCCAAGATGATGAGCGAAAGCAGTGCAAAGTACAGGAACAATTGAATAACCAAAAAAAACATAAGGAAGTAACGGTAATGGATGGAAATGGATATGGCAACGGATGGCGGCGCTTCAAGGTCAGGTCTGCTTTGCGTCTGCTACTCCCACGACGCGTGTCTTTACATGTCTCTTTTCTTTTTTCTTGTCCATTTGTTGTATAGTAAAAACCTGTCTACGATCTGTCTCGCACTGTCATGGGGAAGCTGGATAAGGCAATGCGCTCTCAAGGCTAAAAAATATATATCGAATGCAACAACCTGATAAAGCATTTTTCTGTGCAGACTACTGTTTGTGCTTGCTCGCGCGATGGACAATCGCTGGATGCGGTGCATTGTAACGAATACTAGAATTTGTTAAATGCCTATCGTGGACACTCAGTGTATTGCGTATCTTGAACCCGTGATTCTGAATATATGACCAGTGGAAAAGCCTACGTGAAGGGAAAAGGTCAATGCTATTCTATCGACATGCCAGGTCAACATTGGGTCGACTCTCGTTACAGTATATATAAATGAGTGCATAGTATTGCGCTTCTTTTCATATTCTCCCCCAGTCAAAGACATCCTATACCTTCACTTTCATCGTCCATCGCCTCCCTATACAGGCCCACCTACTGAACAGAAAGCTGATCAGACTCAAGCCAAGAACAGCGCAAAAGAAAGCCACCATAGGCTGAGGTCCAACCCTCTCCACAAGCTCACCACTAATTGGAATACAGACTAGCGTTGCCAGAGAAGCAATGAAGTACATACTCCCGTAGTACCGACCAAACTCTTCTGCTCTGCACAACTGCCCTACACACGCAGGTGTCAAGGCCATCCATGAGCCCGTGCCAAATCCAAATAGTGCCGCAAAGGCGTAAAGTGCAGCAAGCGATGTGGTACCAAAAGGCAACCAAAGAACTAGCATCCACAACAGAGTGAATAGAATCATGACGAAGAGCGTATTGAACCGGCCGATCTTGTCTGCAACATAACCAGGAAGAAGGCGCCCAAGACAAGAGACTCCGTTGAGTGCCGCAATGAGATAGAAGCCAGTGTCGGGCGGAAAGTTTGTGCTGAGCGTCGCGTACGTAGGCATAATACCCAAGCCTCCAAAAAGAACCACCTCGAAGCCAAAAACACTCAGCGTAAACAAGCTTAACCTGAGGTCGCCGTAGATCGAAAGCGATATGATGGCCTTCTTCTTCGCAGCTGCAGACGGCGGAATACGAGCTTTCATCAGTACGTTCGCAATTACCAGACAGAACAAGAACATGAAGCCGAGAATTCGCAGCGACCACGCATACCCATATTTCGGGAGTGTCGTCCGCAGCACGAGCGGAATCACCAATCCGCCACCAGAACTCCCCATCATGGCAATACCCTGCGTAAGCCCCCGCCGCTCTTTAAACCAGTGTGCAACGACCGCCAAACTCGTTGTCGTCAATGCCGCACCAGCGAAACCTCCCAAAACACCACAGCAAAGGATCATCTGCCAAAATGACCGGCACTCAGCCAGCAGGAAGATCATGATTAGGAATGCGGCGCTGCCGGTCAGTGCAATCCATCGTGGCCCGTAGCGATCGAACAGCGGCCCCACCCAGATGCCCAGCGCAAGCGATAGGTAGACGAAGACAGAGGGTATCCAGCCTATGTCCCGCGCTGACATGGAAGAGAGTTGGTTCTGGCCCCAGTAGTCCTGCAATGTGCCGATCGACACCATGAAGCCGAAGGAAGGGAAGAGCATTAGCCAGGCTGAAACGACGACGAGCCATGCACGCAGTCCGCCTTCGGGGAAATCGTCTTCGGCATCGACGACGGGGAGGCCGGGCTCGGAGTCATGCTCATCTGCAGGATGAGTTCGATGCGAGCGTGTGCGTCCATGCGATTGAGTTTCTGCTTGTAGGTGTGACGATGGCTTCTCTTCGTTGGCTGGCCTGGATCGACTTGTTATCTTGGATACTGTTCTGCGCAGTGGATCCCAGATTTCTTCGGGCTCGGTGTAAGTTCTGGTCTCGCCTAGTGTCGGTGCATTTTGTTGGTCTGTGATGTTTGCGATTGGGTCCATGGTGATGGGACAATACTGGCTCTTGGGCCTGTATCTCCAGCGGAAAACTGTCTTGAGATATGAAGAAGTGTAAAGAAAAAGCTGTTAAGGGTTCCCAATGTGAGCCAGAGCCACACAATGGTGAGTCTACGACTTGCGAGTTAGGTATTTGTGACACGAAAAGTGAAAAAAAAAGATTGACTTGAAGCCAAGTTAAGGACCCTTCAACATTATAAATGCAAACGTCAACGCAGGATCTTATAGCCGTATTCAGTAGAGCTGCACTACAGTGCCTTGGCAGTCCGCGACACACATTCCGTGGGACAAACAAACCTCACGGGCAAGCAGACATGTGGCAAGCAGCATTTTCTCAACGTGCATTCACTTCAGAAATTATGGATATGTTGCGCCCTATCGGCTCAAAAGGGCATACTTTAGTGGGGGTTCTAGATGGTGGTGCCCCGCAATACAACCCAAGGAACGGATGTGGTTGGCTGGTTTGAGGACTATTAGTCGGAGTAAGGAGTAAACCACATGGTACTCCGAATCGTTCGAAGTAGGGAGCGTCGGAGGTCCGAGATCGCGGATTAGCTTGCATGAGGCGGAGTGTTTTAGAGTTGGAGGAACGGAATGGATCTGCGTTGCGTGGTGAGGTACGAGCTGCGCGAGGCTGAAAAGTGTGGATAACTAAAGTCCTGGGTAGGAACTGGGATATGGCTATAGTAGTTAGCTACGACCGCTTTTGCATGTACCTGCATCCATTTCGGAATCGCTCCGCAGGGGTTGTTTCGATGTAGCTCCAAGTCTGGAACCGCCGCTTTCCCTCGTCGGTGGTATGGTCTCTTAATCGTCGGTGTTGGGCAATACAAAGTAAGATTGCCATGTTGACCAAGCTAAGTTTTGTTACAGGGGATTTTACTGCTGAAAGTTCTTTTTGACTGTGAGAAGACACCAGTTAGATTTCGCTATGAAATCGATGCTGTTGATGGGAATATTACATCAGTGTGCCAAGAGATTCACGGGCGCTTTGCAAACGAAGCTTTACGCCAACGTGATCATTCAGAATGTGCTACCTGATGCTAACATTCTCATTAGCAGAAATGCTTGTCTCTGAGCGTACGATCCCAGGTCCTAAGACATATTTCCTATTTGGGTAATTGTGTTCAAACATCGATTGCAGTGACTTCCGTCCAACGAGAGCTGAACCAAATCCCTGGGTCGTCGCTGTCTAGCACTCACCGCAGCATAGCGTGTCTTTTGCCTGGGTCCGAGGCTACACCGACTCAATAGCACCTTGACGTTGCGCTGAGCATCGGCAATTCGTACCCGCTTCGTCCTTGGCCTCCTTGTCTCTACGCGAGGCCGAGGAAATACCTGCCAGCCATCGATTTATCCGTAGCTAAGCTGAAAAGCCACCACTCAGGAAAGGCACTACCGTCGGCACGTGCACCCGACATGCAGCACTAAGCATTGCGGCGGTTTGGCACAAAATCGCTTGAGAAGGCTTGTCTTGGTCCGCTTGAGCCGCATCATGTTATGAATTGCTTGAAGTAACCCGAGTCCATTTGTGCCAGACGACGGCAGTCCTTCGAACACTCGGAATGACGGGAATGTAGCTTTGAGCTGACCTCCAGCCATTACGGCCTAACAGCAAGCGACGACTGGTGGAGAAAAATAAAACTGGGTCTGCGGAGAGTGTCCTTCTCAACGGGCTACGGAATGTGGAGTCTGGGGTCGGCGACGCTGCCCCAGGTAGATAGCAATGCAAAGACCGAAGGATGAGCTTGCCGATGGTGCCACTTAAGTAATCATCTAGCCTTTGCAATAGAAAAGCTTCACCCGCCCCCTCTCTCCTCAAGCAGGCTCGCCTACTGAGTGAACGACAAGATGCCGTCCGCTTTCTTCAAAAACCGCAGGGTCTATCTGTTGACTGGCGTTGCCTACATGGGCTCGCTGCTCTTCGGTGTGTACAATACTTGTCTTGCCCTCTAAGAAACCGCCATCGCTGACAATCGTTACAGGATATGACACCGGAGTCATGGGCAGCGTTCTTGCGCTAAAGTCGTTCAAGAAGGATTTTGGCTTACCGACAACGAAATCCGGCTTCGCTGACGAGAAAAACGCCTCGGTGTCTTCCAACGTCGTGTCACTGTTAACAGCCGGATGCTTCTTCGGTGCCATAGGTGCGGCATGGCTGAACGAACGCTTCGGCCGACGATATTCTCTCATGGGTCTGGCCCTCGTCTTTCTTATCGGTGCCGCGATTCAGACTGGCGCTCACCACGATATCGCTCTTATCTACGCTGGGCGTGTCATCGCGGGTCTTGGAATCGGTGGCATGTCTTCCATTACACCAGTATTTGTGTCTGAAAGCGCGCCGCCAGCTGTTCGTGGACGCATTGCAGGTCTCTTCCAGGAGTTTCTGGTTATCGGTAGCACATTTGCTTACTGGCTTGGATATGGCGTCAACCAGCATATGCCTAGCAATACTAAGCAGTGGAGGGTTCCGGTAGCTATGCAACTTGTTCCAGGTGGCATTATGTTGGTCGGTCTGTTCTTTCTGAAGGAATCGCCTCGTTGGTTGATGTCCAAGGGTCGACACGAGGAGGCTGTCGAGTCTCTTTGTTTCATCCGCTGCGAGACCGCTGATAGTCCAGAGGTTCAGAAGGAACTGGCAGAGATACGTGCTGCCGTTGAGGAAGAACTGAACCAAACCGAAGGAATTACCTGGAAAGAGTGTCTTCTTCCAGGAAACCGATACAGGTTCATTACTGGATTTGTTCTTATGTTCTGGCAGCAATTCAGCGGCACAAACTCCATTGGTAAGTCTGCAATGTCTTGAAGACTGAAAATGAGTTTACTGATTTTGTATAGGTTACTACGCACCGCAGATCTTCCAGGCTATCGGCGTATCTGCTGCCAATGCTTCCCTGTTTGCAACTGGTATTTATGGCACTGTTAAAGTCATCACCACGGGAATCTTCCTCCTTATTGGCATCGATTTCCTCGGCCGCAAGAAGTCACTCATGGCCGGTGCGGTATGGATGTCATCCATGATGTTTATTATCGGGGCAATTTTGGCAACCCATCCACCGGACCCCAAGTCAAACACTGTGAGCTCAGCATCCATGGCAATGGCAGCTATGATCTACCTTTACGTGATTGGTTACTCGGCTTCCTGGGGTCCGGTCCCATGGGTCTACCTGTCTGAGATCTTCCCCACGCGCCTGCGTTCGTACGGTGTCGGCATGGGCGCTGCAACCCAGTGGCTCTTCAACTTTGTCATCACAAAGATTACTCCCGAAGCCGTCAACCACATTGGCTGGAGGACCTTTCTCATGTTTGGTATCTTCTGTCTTGCCATGGGTGTCTTTGCCACTTTCTTCATCAAGGAGACCAAGGGAAAGAGTCTGGAGGAGATTGATATTCTCTTCGGCGACGTTTCGGCTGAGCAGCGTAGGTGGGATGTCGAGGCTAGCGTTAAGGAGGAGCAGCGCAAGCATTCGGTTACTTATGCGGAGGATGCTACTGAGCTTGATAACCGCGCGGGTAAAAACTGAGTCGCCTATTGCTGTTGAGGGGGTATTCACGAACTGTAATGAAGCACTCTTCGTCTACATTCTGATATCTCTAGACATACTTCTGTTGTCTCTTGGGTGCTGTAATGGCCTAGTATTCCAATAATGATCTTATGCCTAAAGCATGTTTCAGAGAGATGCTACGCTGATCTTCACTTTCGATTACAAAATCAGCTGACGCATAAGCAAGTACTACTATATTGACGATATTCAATTGCACTAGTCAAGTTACGTGAAGAAGATTAAGCACACCCAAAGTTTGTGAAAAGGTAGAACCTTAGTTAAGCTGCTGGGACAGTTTTAAGTCTTGGAACACCAGGAAGATGGTTTTTGGCTTAGTGGGTAGATAAATATGTCACGTGGTGTTTGGTACATGCATGAGCAACCAAAAAGAACATGTTTTGCTCTTGTTCACTTTTCGTCTTGACGCTTGGTAAAAGCAGTGAGTTGGTTAGGGGCCAATCACGTGAGTCGTAACAGCGACGGGGTTACGGAGCGGGAAAACCAGCTGCCGACAATCCTTGGTGTTTGTCTTGTTTGCATCTCCAATAGCCAACTCAGGCCAGACAACAGCAGTAACACACAACCAACACCCCTTTTAACATATTGCAGCGACCCGTATCTGTTTCAAAGACACTCCGAGAAACTCTAGTCCACAAAACACTCCTCGAATATCTCCGACCGCATATTCTTCCGCGAAACTACCTTTTGCGGCGGCAAACTCCATACATATACACCAAGAGCGGCGGACCAGGCACAGGGAGAACATAATGGGCGGCTATTTATCAACGTTTACAAAGTTGATATGGTCAAAGAAGGAAATACGGATACTGATTCTTGGGCTTGTGAGGCACCCCTAGACAGCCTCGAGGGGTTCGTGAGGCTAATTACAAATGCAGGACAATGCTGGCAAGACAACATTGCTGTACAGACTGAAGGTACGTGTGGCGTAGTGGTGCAACAGGATGAAAGGCAACGAGAACCAAGCATCTTACACCGCCGAAAACTAGAGCATATGCTAACGAACGGCACTAGATCGGAGAAGTAGTCACAACGATACCAACAATAGGCTTCAACGTTGAATCAGTAACATACAAGAACTTAAATTTCAATGTCTGGGTATGTCGTCCCATCACCCTCCAGTCGTACCGATCGCAAAGGCCTAACAGTCTTTAGGACCTAGGAGGTCAAACCTCAATCCGCCCCTACTGGCGCTGCTACTACGCCAACACCGCCGCCGTCATATTCGTCATTGACAGCACCGATATCGAGCGTCTCACTACCGCATCCGAAGAACTGCGTGCCATGCTTAATGAAGAAGAGCTCCGCGATGCCGCACTCCTCGTTTTCGCAAACAAACAGGATCAACCAGGCGCAAAGGGGGCAGGCGAGATCAGCGAGGCTTTACGGCTGGGCGAGCTCAAGGACAGGAACTGGAGCATCGTCGCGTGTAGCGCTGTCGACGGAAGGGGTGTGCAGGAGGGTATGGATTGGCTCGTGAGCAATGTGGGAGACGGACAGAATTAAAGGCCAACGAAAGAAGAAGATGAGAGAAAGATTACATAAGACATTCGAACGCAATCATCAGGGTATTAAACTATGTAGATGACGCGGCAACATACGCGTCCTAGCGGTTATACCAGCATCAAAGGGCGTTTTGGGCGCAAGGGTCCAGAGTATAGGGAGTTAGCGCTAGTTGCTGGGTTGCATTTTCCAGTGTCGAGGGCGAGCCCAATAATGGAGAGTGGGTTTCTAGATCAACACTGTAATCACAGAGAGCATGATGCTTGTTACGCTTTGCTGATATAGCATTCGCATTGTTCCTATCTAATAATGTTCCCATTCAGTATCCCTACCCGGCCTTAACCTTCCTTCGGTCCAGTCCTTGCCATACACATAGGCACTATGGATCTCCTCTTCGTCGATGCCTAAATGGTCTTCGCCGTCGCGTCCTCGGAACCAGCCCAATGCATACGTCTTACCAGTCTTCTCGAGATGTCGCGTCATCTTGCTCGAGTTGAATTTCTCCGTGTCGATGAAGCTGACGAGCATCTTGGACTGGTGGATATAAGCAAGCACGCTCGCCATGGTGCCGATCTGGCGCGGGATAAACTTATGACTGCGCTTTGCGTAGGTGACGAGGGCGATGCCGATGAGGTAGAGGAGGATGAGCATGGCTAAGGTGAAACTCGTCCAGAAACTGCGAAAGGTTTGGTCTGTGTTGTAACGGTCTTTGGCATCGTTGAGATTACCGTCGTGGTCATCGTCCGTGTCTTTGCCGCCGTGACCCGGGATGAATTTATTGCCGTCGACGCTGATAGAGGAGACGCAGACGGTTAGGATTTCTGCGAGAACGGAGCCAAAGGCGACGAACATGACGAGGTAGTGGCGATTGAAGAAAGCTTTGATGGGGAGCCAGAGTGGGTTCGTGCCGGCGTAATCCAAAGTGAGCGTTTTGGCTGGAGCGTGTCGGAGAGAAAGAAGGTAGAAAGGTTGCAGCATGCGGATGTCGCAGTTCATGGTGTTCCAGAGGATGCGGATTACGGTTGCTAGGCCGGTCATGATCCAGGGGAAGTTCTCTTTCACGACACTGAGATCATCCACAAAGGTAAAAACAGGTACCGCTACGGTGAACACTATGAGAAGGGTGATGAAGGGAATACCGGATCGATATCGTAGCATCAACGGCCTAGGGTCAGAACCGTGCTCGTGTATCTTTTCCTTGTTGCCCTTGATGTATTCACCCTGCCAGAGAGAGCTCTTATGCAGGATGTACCTCCGATTTCGAAGCTTTTTGTGAATCTGTTCCAATGGCGCGCAGTCCAGTCCTTTGAAATCGGCAAGAATATGACTCTTGGTAGCCATGGCCGCGATACCTGCAATGCCCTTGGGATCTGATTGCAGGCCGCTTTTTCGTCGCATGGCATACATCAATGCTCCGCCGCAGCATGCCACGGTGATGAGACATGCTGATACAGCCCTGGACCAAACTGGCTGAACTCTGATTGATTTCAATCCTGCGACGTTATGGTTCGACTCTGATGAATGCATGTATAGTGAGGAGGACTGAAGAACTGGAACCAGACTGCTAGCAATCAAGGTTCCCAAGGAGCTGTAGATGACAGCATATTGCTTGTGGCGGAGGGCTCTAAGTGGCACCAACCAGCTCATGAAGGTGAGGTAGTCCATGTTTAGTGACTCTCCTGCAGTGGCGCCGGTCTTCTTGGACAGCTGGTAAAATGGCTCCAAGCGTTTTACTTCAAAATCCGACATTTGCCAGAGCACGCCGTAGAAGACGAATATCATGATCGGTGCGTATTTCCACGCAAAATATATGGACGGGTCCATCGCACTTACCGATTCAAAATTGGTCAGGCCGCCATTTTCAGAGTCCTCATCAACTGCACGCATAGAGCGTTGACAGAGATACTCCTGTACGCCTGCAAGGGAAAGTGCAATAACAACAAGGATTAGTATCCACCATTGACTCATGGTGGTAGGTCGCCAGTTTGGCATCTGAGGATCTGCCAATGCATCAGTTTGAAGCTTTGGGAGTACTGTATGGAGGCGCACCTTCTGGGAAGAAATAACTCGTCTCTTCCCCCTTTCGAATGAGGCCAGCTTCGGCAGTAAGACTCCTCATTGATTCAAAGTCCCGCGCGAAGCCCTCAAACTCGCTAATATCAATGGGGACCTCTGCTGAAACCGCGACGACTTGTCCAGTTTTCTCGGCTTCGACCTGGGCTTCCTTGGCCTGTTCTTCCGCTCTGTCGTCTGTGGATAGTATTCGTCGATGGCCCGGAAAATACCCGGGAACTGGTCCTGCAGGTATGTGCGTAAAGGGTTTGTGGAAGATGGATGTCATACCAGCACCTAGCTGGGCCTCCAGGCTCTCGAATTCCGCGGCATGAGCGGCCTCGTCCAGTTCCTGAGCTCTCGTGGTTGCCTCGGTTTCGCCATTTTTGATCGACTGTCCTTCATATGTCTTCATTGGCAGTCCTCCAAAAGAGCTCAGATCATATCCGACAGGTTCGTCGCATTCTTCCAGACCTTTGAGCCTACCCTTTGAAGCTACTGCCTCTTCGTCATCCAGTCGGTTATAACGGCCGCCTCTGGAGGACCCTCTATTTAGCGAGGCGAGTCGGTCCAACACCTTCCGTGTTCTGCTGTTACTCTTATCCAATGGCGGTAATGTGCTCTCTGGGTTAAAGATAGATGCAATAGGGTCATATGCAGTTTCTTCGGTAAGATTAGACAGTTTTGGTGCAGGAGCCGCAGGAGCAGCAGGTATGCGATACGAAGTCCCGGAAGCGGAGTCCAGAGGTGAAGGAAATGACTGTCGCCTTGCTTTAAAGGCACTACCAGGAGACTCAAGTGGAGATACCAATGATGGGGTCGATGGAAAGAGTTGAGAAATTCTGTTCGAGCCTGAATCGGTTCTGCGAGTAAGCGATGGACGAGCCCGAACCGGTCGAGGTTCTGTGGTTGTCGGAGATCCAACGCGCAATGCAGAGGGAACTGCATATTCTGACTGGCCTCTGCCTATCACAGGAGAACCAACCTGGAGGATGGTTGGTACATCTGACATGGCTGCTATCCGCGTCTTGGGTAGCGTAAGCGTGACCTATGATGATTGTTCATGTATTGAGTGCTCGACGGGCGTAATTGGCAGCGATGGCAAGCTGAAAAAGAGGAGAAGAGGAGGATAGCAACAGTCTGCAAGCCTGCACACACGTGGCTGAAGACGCTTTACAACGTGTGCCGCGCGCGTCAGGTTTGTTCCGTCACATCAAGGTGGCGCATGCAAATGTGTCTCAACAAGTTTTTAGGGAAAGTGGTTGTTTACTCAGGCACAGTGCGACTTGACAGGTCGGTGAGTTACTTTGGGAGGTTTCTGTGCCTGGTTTTGGGGCTGAGTAGATAGACGAATAGGTACCTCAGCTCAGCCTTGACCGGAGCTAAGTTGCTGACTGGCAGACGACCAGTAGATAGCTGGTGTCGCGCGACGTCAGGGGAACAGCCAATGAAGCGAGAAGATGAGACGGAGAAATGGGAGTTTTGCGAGCTATAGTCACATGCTCGTATTGCTCTAGTAGTTTGGCATTGCAAATGGGCGGTGCTAATTATACACCCACTGCGGAAGAGCAAGACTTTCAAGGCTCGCTTGCCTTTGCCGTGTCTGGGCTGGCGGTGGCGGGCGACTATTGGGGGCCAAAATCAGTGCCATGGCTCGCGCGGCACGCGAGTGGATGCGCTGAAGGGAGAACATAATCGCAAGCTGAAGGCAATTTCAATGTTAGATCGACGAGGTATAAAAGACATTCTGAGCCTACTCATCTTCCCCGCGACTGGTTGTGCAACATTTGACGTCAGGATACCAGGGTGAGTGCTGACCACTCGCTGATTGTCCACGCCTGAAGGGCCGTAAGCCCCTCGTCAGCCGAGTGCCAGCTCTACCCATGTAGTGCATCACATCTTTAGTGCAGGGGATTGCTTATGAATTGTTGGACGAATTTGGTACCTGAATTGCTTACTCCTATCGCTGTGCCAAAATTTGCGGCTGACTCGTTCAGCGACCCTTAGATTTCAGCCTCGTCTTCAGATGCGCACTACAATCTCTTCGCTCGCGGTTTGAATGAGCCACTCTCAACACTGCCTCTTCCTCATTTGAACCACTGGGCCCTTCCTGTTGGCTACAAACATGTCGTAGAGTTGGTATTGGTCCTCCACCTGTCGCCCAGGCTGCGCCTTTGGATCACCTCCACCAAGGTTGTTGCCCGGAACCCCTTGCACTTCGTACATCCATAATGTCTTCGCTAGAACAAGACGCATCTCGAGCCAGGCAAGATTCTTGCCGACGCAACCACGGGTACCAAATGAGAAGGCACAGAAGCCCGTCTCGGCCAAAGCTACGCTTTCTGCTGAAGATCCGTCTTTTCCAGACTCGTCCACAATCCAGCGTTCAGGTCGGAACTTGAAGGGCTGGGGGTACACGTTCTCATTGTAACTGAGACAGTACAAGCCAGTACTTACGTGAACACCAGCGGGGAAGTAATGGTTGTCGACACTGGTGCCGCCTGGGAGAACTTGCCGGCTCGGCTCGGCAGCAAGCGGTGGAGTCATACGCATCGCTTCTTGAAGAAATGCTGTCATGTACTTGCAAGACGTGATTTTACTGCCAGACTTGATGTCGCTATAGCTTGCGAAGGTTGAGCGGATCTCTTGAGCAAGCTTGGCTTGGACCGCCGGCTGCTTTGCTAAGTAGAAGAAGGCAGCCGACATCACAACTGACGTTGTGTCGCTCCCAGCAATGGTCAGCAGCTCGCACTCAGCGTAGAGTTCGTTCAGATCATAGCCACGCTCCCCAGTCTCAGGATCGACGGCCTTGAAGAGCCAATGGAAAAAGTCTCTTCGGACCTCGCTCTCTGGTTTCGGGTTCTTCTCCAATTCTTGTTCATCCCGAGAACGGCTTGTGAGGCACTGGCTCACAAAATCTTGCCATCTCTGAACCACTGGCGGAGTGGCGACTGACAAGAGCCAATCTAAACCCCGAGGCTTCAACCACAGCCATATGTCAGCAAATGGGCTGAAGGCAATCTTAAGTTCATTAGCACTGTTCAAGAGCGTTGTTGAGTGGACATGACTCACTGCGTGCATCATTTCCAGATACGTAGCCATGACTTCTGGAATGTGGCGTAGGTCGCTCTCAGGCTCCTTCATGTTGAAATTCTTACCAAAACACAGGTCACCAAGAATGTCGAATACAAGCCAGTTGATCCAATCACACATGTTGATTGGTGTAGTCCATTCGCCATCCTTTGTAGCTTGCTGGCCAATCAACTCCAGCCAGCGATCCATATTGGAGTGCAGAAACACTTCAGCATCACGCAATGCAGCCTCAGAAAATGCATAGTTTAATACACGGCGCTTTCGAGCATGGACATCGATGGTCGTGCTGCTCCAGGTGTTGATTGAGTGGACATTGCGTGGCCATATACGGTAATAGTCACTCTTCTTAATGTTGCCTTTCGGTCCGAATATCTTTCTGAAGGCGGACGGGGTGTTGAGCACGACGCTGTCTGGGCGGTACCGGAACTCTGGGCCTGGTGACTATGAGTAGGAGCACCTATGGGCGTGGGACGCTTGACCATACCGTATTTCTCTTGCAGGCTATGCATCCAGATGTGCCTGTCACCAGTCCGTGTGTGCCACCACGACGGGATCACCGTTAAGCGAGCCCAGAACGGGCCGGGGAACGAGGCGAGTGGGTGGAAATAGAGGCGGTAGCAGGCGGTTATCAAGGCGTATACTAACACCGAAGAGAAACATAGTGTAACGAGGCTTGGGTAGGATCCCTCGGAGAGAACATTCTGGTTACCCATCATGCACTTGCAGCTCGATCTGGCAGAAGAAGAAAGGTTCCAGGACCCGAAACAAAGCGGAGAGCATAGAGATTCTTGTATATGTATCTTGTGTTCGCCGATTAGTTGTCCTGGACGGGTCATCTTACTCTTTTGCATCTAGTGTCCACGCACATGTTAGCGCCTGGCCGATTAGTTTACACATAAAGATGTTGGGTGGAAGCCGGCTCCGCGGTGTCTGTCAAATACAACCCAAAAGTGGAGTTTTGCTTTTCGGAAAGATCGGCAAGTGGATGAAGTCAGCGAGCCGTTCCTTGTAGCACAACCGCATCAGGGTCACGGCAGGATAATACCTGCAAACAACTATCTCATCACTGGGCAGCTTTCCTCTCCGATTCAACACTACATACTAATCATTCATCTCACCATGAAAATTTTTTAATGGTTCAGTAAGCCCCATGTTGAACCCAACGATACTCAGAAAAAGTAATCTGGTCGCTCGACATAGTGGAGAAGGAGGTCCACTCGCTAGACCTGATAGGGGGCATTTGCATTCTCCCCCGGTCGTTTTCGAAACAAGAAGAGCGAGAGGCAAGGTGTGCATGTGCGACTCCCTATACGTTCCTTGGAAGCTCTCGCTTCACGCAAGCGGTTTTAAAACGGGCTAGCGTGGCGACTCGTTAGGCTTCGACTCTAACCCGCCGCTTATCCGCACGCCATTTTTCTTTCCGCTTCCGCGATCCTGCTCAGCAGCCTTCATGCGTCGCTTTGATTGGCACTACGGGTGAAACCACTGAGAACATATGGCTTGCACACCACTGCCGCTGTAGTGTATCTCCAGATCTGTATACATATTTACTTTTCTACCAATCAATAGGCGCCTCTCATATCAACCTCGCCGTCAATGTGTCTAGCGAAGAAAAAGACAACATGGACAGCGCCCCGAGGCACCGATCATGAACACGTGCAAATAAGCCTCAGCCTCCCCGAATTATTGGCTGGCTTCCAACTGCCGAGGGCCGACACTGACTCGGCGTATGGCAAGGAAAATTACCTAGGAGAGCCAAACGGATGGCCATGGCATTCCTTCGAGGCCAAATAGGTAACTGATCTCCTGGCCCCCTACCGCTGAACGGTGGCAAGCCTCATAATAGTGCCGAAGGCGGCCACTCCAGAACCACGAAACCACAGGATGCAGGGGTTGTTTTTCCTTAGTAACCGATTACGACTCTTACATACTACTACACACGGCAACCAGCAGAAGGCAGTGACAGGGCTACGGTGTTCCATGCCAAGATACAACAATGTAGGTCCTCAGCTCGTTCGCCGCTAATAACCACGCTATGCACCCATTCGCAACCAAGCATATTACTTTGCGGTAATGTAGTGTGCATGCCTTTTCTTTTGTAGTTTGTGGAAAAGGAAAATGTGGCATCTCTCTATCCTTCTCTTACCCAGCGCGTATCAACCGTGCATGACTGTGGAGATGCGGTCCCGCGGGTTTACGTCAACCTATAGTCCAGCCCGTCCGGGGACCTTATTCTATGTACATGAGAGGAAAAGCTCCGTCACTGGTGAGCGCTCCAGCCCGCGTCCCCCAAACGGGACCCACTGCCTAGCGCTCCCGGGGATGACAAGACCCTGGTCTCCGTTGTTAGAGTTTGCTCAACAGCCGGTAGTGTGGTAAAGATTGCCGCTTTCTTATTCGCAATATGGGGCTTCAGAAGCAAAAACGACATACGTAGTATGAAAACAGCAACCCCAGGGGCACTGCAGTCGGGAGTGGCTGCAGCGGCACGAGCCACGGAAATGGGGGCGCATCTTCAGGCGCCCCGGAGGGTCTTCTCCTTAGTATAATACCGGCAACTGTTCCACATGCTGCAGATCAGAAGGAGGGTCGTTCTCGGTGTTCGCTCACGCCTTCTCGCTTTGTCTGTCTCTTTTTTTTATTTTGATCAGAAAATCTTGCGAGGCAGTTCGTTACGGAGTCTGCATCACAAGCCATGGCGCCCATTACTGATCCCCAGGAAAGCTTGTAAGTAGTTGAACACAGTCTCCTTCCCCGATTCCGGTGATGCCTTATGGGAGGGATACCCCTACCAATATCTGGACCAGAAAACACTGTACTAGGAGTCATGACACTGACAGCAGTCTAGAGAGGCGTTTCGCCAGCGTCTCGATGGAATCGCTATATTCACCTACATCCTCATCATGGTCCTCGTGCCCTTGAAGATTTGGTGCCGTTATCGTAATCGGGGGTGGCGCAACGTACAATGGGACGACTACATGTCGATAGTTGCGCTGGCGCTTGCAAACGGTTTCTTCTACGTATGCATCATTGGTAAGCATTCGCTTTCCACGCCTTCTCATCCGGTAGAGAGCGCACAACGGCTAACCACTGTATCCTCTAGGCATGCGGGAATCCCTGGGTCTACACATCACGGAGATCCAAGATCCGTTGCAGATCATAGCCTTCCTGAAGAACATCTACGTGGGCAACATACTCTACACTCTGAGTATCACGGCAATCAAGCTCTCTGTCCTGGCTTTCTACTGGCGACTGTTCGAAATCAAGGCCCGCATCACCATTTACATTGTCACTGCTGCTGCAATCATTTGGTGTGTTTCTATTGTAAGTCATAAAAGTCTTCTTCATACACTATGACCATAGGCTTCGAATGCTAACCACGATTGTGTCTCTGTAGTTGCTCTGCGTTGTTTTCAACTGCATCCCAATTAAAGCTGCTTGGGATCCTACCGTCCAGGGCGCAAACTGCATCTCCATCCGAGCTATCTACCTAGGTGGCTCTGTTCCCAACGTCTGCCTCGACCTCATCATCGTCCTCATGCCCCTGCCATACGTGTGGCGCTTACACGCGCCCGTTGCGCAGCGCATCGTGCTCGCAGGCATGTTCGCTCTGGGCACCTTCATCGCCGTCGTATCACTCGTGCGCCTCATCATCTTCCTACAAATCCCCATTGCCACGCAGGGCGACGTCACATACAACTTCCGCGAGATCATTGTATGGTCAATTGTCGAAGTGAACATAGGCCTATCATGTGCCTGTCTGCCTAGTTTGAAACCCGTGTTCCAGGCGGTGGGGCTGAGCAGGCTCTTCTCCTTCAGTTCTTCCCGACCTTCTGACGTCGAATCACCTGGGCCATCGCAGAAGCTTGATTCTAAAACCTCAGTGGGCTCTAAGCCACGCAAGAAGGGTGCCACAGGTGGATTGTTCTCCACACTCGCCGGCATAAGCAGAATGGAAGAAGAGGAAGAGGAGACGAAGTTTGTAAACGAAGATATGGGCAAACATCATGTTGACATTGAGCTAGCACGCGTAAGCGATGATAGCGAGCGGAGAACAGCGCCCACTGGTATCAGCGTCCAGAAGAACTGGAGTGTCCTGGTCGACGACAGGAAATCTGGACGATGATCTCTTTGTTAAAAAAGAAAGAGTCAAACAAATCGACGATGTATATACAACATGACGTCGACCAGTCAATGTTTCGGTTATGGTAAAAACATTCGGACAGAAAAGCTGAGCTTTCCACATCCATGCAAATTTGCTGTCTTTCAAAGCGAATAGAGCGTTGTCGATTTTCTTTTATAGTTGGCTCTAAAGGCTGCAGCTTTGTTAGTCTTGCAGTCCTAGGCTGTGTACGATACCCTGATGGGACTGATGTAAATTAGAAATTTGATTGAAAACAAAAAAGGTCCAAACGGCCACGAATGGATATATATAACGATAGAGACAAATGGATAGTAGTGCAGAATAGGAAAATGTGGTCTTAATATTAGGAACGATGAAGATATGCTTGGATCTTGAACCTCAACGTGATGAAGACGACGACGACGACGA
>JAODYC010000227.1:4518-22941 GCA_026262405.1 Curvularia hawaiiensis | reverse complement strand
TGGACTGCCTCCACGACATCCACAAATAGCGATACTTGAAAACCTCCATACAAGATACCAAGATGCTAGTTTCACCTCTGTTCATTCTTACTGTACTTTCAATCCAGCGTGTATCTATGCAATCATGAATGCTCAGAGCTTCTTCCTTCTTTTCCTCTCACCCCATATATACATAAACCTTGCATTTACCATCTTCTTGTGCAACTTTACACACAAGAAAATGGAAAATACAAAGTGAACACCACCGCAGCCCCCCGCTCCCTTTGGCAAAATTTTTCCAAGTCAACCCCGTCACTCTACCAGCACTCTCACTACTGCCTAGCACGCACCCAAGTCCGTCTTACCTTACGTCACATACCAGTCTCATGATCGTTACACAGAAAGATTACTTTGCTTTTCTCAATGTCCGAGCACTCTTAGCGTTTATCCTCACACCCTATCATGTCACTGTTCTGACCTCGTCTATAGCCCCCTAAAAAAGTATGCATAACGCGAGCGGAAGAAGCAAAAAGCACGGGGTCGCACGTGGAAAACTCGCAAAATGTTATGTAATGTCTAAGTTTCTTCTTTGTACGCTTGTTTTTGTTAAATTTACAAGCTAGGAAGGTACATATGTAGGTACCGGGGAAAAGGGAGGGGTTGAACCTCTTTTGCTTTTCCTTCTGTCCTTGATTTCTTTTCTTTCTTCTCTTCGATAGATGCCATACATGCCCATACACCTACACAGACACCAATTCTCGTTGAAGAGAACTAGAAGGCTAAAAAGGGCCAGACCGGTTGATCGTCACGGTCATGACCGTCATCGCGCCAAACTCCACTCACTCATGCTCTTGCTCTACTCCTAAACCATACACGGGGAACACCCACCCTTTGCTCTCTCCACTGTACAACATGCGCGGATATGCCGAAAGAAAGAAAAAATAAAAGCAATGACAACAACGCCTTGAACCTCATTCCTGCCAAGCTTTTCGTCATGCCGCATAGAATGACCGAAGAAGCCGAGGCTTTATGCAGTGCTTCGAAAGCATTTATTTGCTAATGTCCTCACCCCAGACAGCCTTTGCAATTTCCACGTTCAGCCTGACCTTGGCCCACTGCTCTTCTTCTGTCAACTCGTTGCCCTCAGCGGTGGAGCTGAAGCCGCACTGGTGGCTAACACACAGCTGGTCGAGTCCCTTTGGTGCAATCTTGGCCGCCTCGTGCAACCTCTTGATGATCTCGTCCTTGTCGTCCAAGGTGTTCTTCTTGCTCGACATGACGCCCAGCACGACAACCTTGTGCTCGGGAAGGTGACGCAGTGGGCTGAAGTCTCCGGAGCGTGCATCGTCGTACTCGAGGAAGTAGGCGTCGACGTTGAGTTCCTTGAAGAGGACTTCGGCGACGGGCTCGTAGCCTCCTGAGGCGAACCACTTGGAGCGGTAGTTGCCGCGGCAAAGATGGATGCCAATCTTCATGTCTGCGGGCCTCTTTTCAATGGCCTTGTTGATGAGCTCGGCGTATTTCCTGGGCAGCGTGCTGAGGTCTTCGTTGCGTTCGGTCTCGGCGGCCTTGCGCATGTCAGGGTCGCACAGGTAGGCGAGGTTGGTGTCATCGAGCTGGACGAAGCGGCAGCCGGCCTTGTACAGTGAGTCGAGCTCCTCCTGGTACACGCGTGCGAGGTCGTCGAAGAAGACGTCTAGGTCTGGGTAGGCGGAGATGTCGATGGAGGCGCGGCCCCCACGGAAGTGCACCATTGTCGGCGAAGGAATGCAGACCTTGGTTGTGGCCTTGCCTCCGTTGTTCTTGATGGCTTGCTCAAGGAACTCAAAGTCCTTGACCTGAATAGCCTCGGGGTGTCCGAGTTTGCCAGTGACGACGAGCGTTGGCGGGGAGAAGCCATCCTTGTGCCTGATGTTTCCAACCTGACCCTTCTCTTCGATACCAGCGAGGTGTTTGAGGAAGTCGAGGTGGAAGTATGCGCGACGGAACTCGCCGTCGGTAATCGAGCGGATTCCATTCTCTATTTGCTTGTTTGCGACATCGGCGATGTGCTCGTCCTCGACCTTGCGAAGCTCATCAGCGGTGATTTCTCCATTGGCGGCTTTAGTGCGCGCTTCGAGGACAGCCTTGGGGCGCAGGAAGGAGCCGACGTGGTCGGCGCGGTAGACGCCCGTGGGAAGAGGCATGTTTACAGATCTTGAATCAAAATACTTGGTCGGGTGGAAAGAAAAAGAGAAGGGTTTAGAGATCAAGAAAGCAAAACCAGACGGCGAGGACAGAAAATTTGTACAGTCTCACGCCTCATTGCATATTGCTCCTATCGGTAGCACTACCTAACTACGAAGCTACCCCACCACGGCAGTTGTTAGGGGCAAAAGAGAGCATGGATTTGTATTCCTGGCGCCGAGGAAAAGTATTGTACCGGCGGCAGGCTCCGAACAACAGCCGCAGAGCCCCCCGGACAGCTTGTAAGATGCGTGGAACGCATGCCAAAGACGTCAGCTTATGACGGTATGCTCGTACTCCTTGCTCTCTATGGTGTTGGACAAGGGCTCGAAGATCGCCAGTTCATGCAGCTCGGGGAAGAGGGAAAATGACGTTTGGCGGGGTACATGCGGCTGATGAGACCCTGACTTCGGCCACATCGCACGGCCAATTAGTACGTGTCCTCGGAGGCTTGCGCATCTTGCAGAGAGCGCATGCATCTGATTTCAGGATACACACAATCGAATATATTAATACATGAATACGAACAGCGATAACGCTGGCTGACTGCGTCGGACAGCTGTCGCCAATGCCACTCTACGCAGCTTTCAGCAGCTTTGCTTCCAGCAGTTCGCCAAAATGCCCCTCCCATAAACCCTCCTCTTCATCGTCATCCTCCATGAGGAGCGCATCTGCGGCATTGTAGATACGATTGCCCTTGTTGTCAAACTTCTTCTCTTTCCTGATCAGGTCGCGCGCCGCAATCTTCAGCTGAATGGTTCCCGCGCCAGGGCCAGAATCGCCTTCGTGTTCCACTACAGCTGTTTTGTAGCTGCTAATTTCGGGCGTGATGGTGATGGGGTTAACCGTAAAGAACTTGCATGCGATAATGGCACCTTTCTTCATGTCCTGAGCTGTGAGATCAGGCAGTGTACTCATGTCTTCCGGCAGGGGTGGCAAGTCCGTTTGCGCAGCCGTCGCAAGGTCCTGTTGGAGCTGGTCTTCAATAGCTGCATTGATGACCTCGGAGTCATTACTCGTTGCAGGAGCATCATCGTAGTCCAAAATAATCTTCTCTTCCTCATCCTCCTCTTCCATCAGGTGCTTCTGCTGTGGTACATGATTCCGCTTCTTCTGCTTCTTCTTGGCCGCCTTTTCTTGCATGAGCTTACTAGCCGGATCCCAATGCTGTTTGAATGGAAACGGTGGCGCGCTGAGCTCAAACTCCTCATCCCAACACTCAAACGCAGAGACATTGATGCGCGACTTCCAGAAATCGGGGCCTGATGCTCCTTCAGGCTCTGGAAGACCATCGGCCACCGCCTTGGTTCTTCCTTTTTTGACCAAGGGTGGTGCCTGCCGAGCAAGTATTCGACCGATAGCACCTACATCTGGCCGTAGCCTTCTCGAGGCTACCTGTTTCTTCGCAGAACCACCATCTTCTGCTACCGTTGGTGGCGGTGTATTGGCATGTTTGGCATCTACAGTGGGTGATGGTATAGGCGCGTCCGATGGTGCTGTGGGAGCAGAATTGTCTCCAAACCTCGCCATCAGCCGTTGTTTCCTTTGCTCAAGCTCCGCAGCATCCTCAGCAGCCATTTCCGCCGAATCCTCTTCATCTAGTCGTTTCCTTTTTCCTTGGGATTTGGAATAAGGCTGTGTTCTGATAGAATCTTCTTCTTGTTCTTCGCCGGGCTGGTATTCCTTCGCTTCTTCATAGTTTTTTAAGTCACTCAGGCCTGCACCCTCAGGTAGGACACCAGCTGTGATAAGACGACGAAGGCGGTTCACCCTGGTACGACGAGAGTTTCGGACTTTTGTAGCTTTGAGACCTTGACCAGGAGGAACAAGATTTGCAGAGTGTGTGCGTGAAGTTGTAGCCTTGCTGCCATTCTTGGAAGACAAGACGTCAGGGGGAGCGCTCGCATCACTGTCGCCGGAGTCAGAATCCAAGTCAGAACCACAGGCAGAATCGCTCGATTCTGAATCTGAATCTGAATCTGATGTGTCTGAAGCGCTGGATGAAGCGCTAGAACTAACAGCCGAACTCGAGTCCGAGTCCGAACTGATCTCTTCAGAATCAGACTCATTATCATCAGCCGGCGCAAAGTCCTCATCGTCTTCCTCGCTATCATCAGATGCATCAACGTCCAGATCCTGGAACTGCACTGTTTTAGCGACTGCTCGCGACTGGTTTGCTTTACTTCTGGAGACCGTATGGCCGTTTATGAGTGGGAGAAATTCCTCTTCTCGTTCTTGAGCATCTTCGCCGTTTTCCATAAGTAAAGCCACATCTTCGGCTTCTGCGCCTGCCTCTGTTTCTCCACTGCCGAGTCGGCGTCGCTTGCGCGGAGGTATGCGAACGGGTGGGCGGTTTGGTTCTCGTAGGTAGGGTCGGCCAAAGGGAATGCCATCGACAAGGTGCTGTCCTCCTTCTGATATTTGGTCACGACCAGTAAGTGTGCGCGCGCGTACTTCGGCTGTCATGATCGGTCGGATGCTAGAGAATTGTCAGTATACAGTAGTAGCACAATCATCAGGGCGCTTCGTACGAAACATGGTCGTCTTCCTTGAGCACATTGGCGACAGGCATAAAGTGCAGGCATTCAAACCCGCCCACCTCAACGACATAGTGCTCTAAGCCCCAATGTTCTGCCTCGAGTGGGATAATGTGATTAACATCTTCGAGCAGACGCGCGATCGTGTACGCCTGTGTGCTATTGGTTTCGGGAACACTCCAGAGTATGTTGGTAGCAGGCAGAGCGTTTCTCTGAACTGTCAGTCGAAGCCTCATCGCGGTAGGCCAAGTCGGATGTGCTTTGCGACAAACTGAAGGCTGCTGGGTCGCGAACTTTGGAGATGGAGCGCGGCCAATGACGATCCATCTTGCATGCGCGTGTCGCTAGGCCTGTTTGGACTTAGCGCGTTTCTGCATGGCGGGATGTTGTACTCACAGTGACATTCCGCCCGCATGACGCAATTTTCCTACTTTACACCTGTCGCGGAGTCGTTCACACTCTCTTCTCTAATCTGATTGTCAAATTCTTTGAGAATTCTCAAAATCTCTAGAACCGACACACTCACAATGCCTGTCAGCAAGCCGATCAATACGCTCAAGGGCTCCTGGAAGCGTCTCATAAACGACGAGCGATTGCGTCGCTCTTCTCACGTCCTCTCTGTCATTGACTCAAATATCTGTATCTTTGGTGGTGAAGTTAAGCCAAGGGAGCCTATAGACGACAAGGTCGATGTGATTCCACTCAAGTCCAGTATGCGAACCATTACCTGAGCGGGCTATAGGAAATGTGACTAAAACCACCACAGGTACAGCAAATTTGGAAACACGATCTTGCTCCTCAGCGCCCATTCCAAGAGTTGGGACTGCATCATCTGTTCTCAATGGCAAAATGTACTTGTTCTCTGGACGCGGAGGTGTTGATATGGCCCCTATAGAGGAGCAGGGCGCAGTGTGGTGCTATGATCCTGCCAGCTCTTCATGGACAAAGATCATGCCAGATGAGTCCTCAACGACCATTCCGCCAGCACGCAGCTACCACTGTTCAACTAGTGATGGTAAAGAGACTTTTTTCCTCCATGCTGGATGCCCAGCAAAGGGACGCCTATCCGACTTGTGGATGTTCAACATCAACAACCGTACCTGGACACAAGCACCAGATGCTCCTGGCCCCCAGCGAGGTGGCGCCTCAATTGCATATCACGATGGAAAGCTCTACAGAATGAACGGATTCGACGGCAACACCGAACAAGGAGGTAGCATCGACGTCTTCGACAAAGCAAGCAACACCTGGACCACCGATACTTTCGAGGCTGATGGCTACAACGGACCCGAAGCACGCAGTGTCTGTGCTTTGCTACCAGTCAGACTTGCCCAAAAGGACAAGCTTCTTACTCTCTTTGGTGAACACGATCCATCGTCACTGGGCCACGCTGGCGCTGGCAAGATGCTAGATGACGTCTGGATCTACGACATCAGCGAAAAATGGTGGACTAAGCTTGAACCTGAAGGCACCGAAGGCAAGCCTGACCCGCGCGGATGGTTTGACGCTGATGTCGTCAAGGCAGAGAGTGGCAACGACAGCGTTGTTGTCCATGGTGGACTTGGGGAAAACAACGAACGCCTGACGGATTTGTGGCAACTTGTTTTCTAAGAAGGCGGTCCAAGCACCCCTTGCCTGGTCTAGCACGAACATCTCAGGAGTGAGAACAGTCATGAATCATACCTAGAATGGTTATATAACGAGCAACAAGATAAGAACGTAGCAGAGTCTGTCGAGTAAACCGAACTACCTGTTTAATGTGATTGTGAAGTCTTCAGGTTGATAAGTGGTTATGGGTACAGTGTTTCAATAGGAACTTGATATCTCTAGGTATATGAGACGGCACTAAACCAATAATGACTGCAAAACCGGTTCATGTATCTGGTATTCTCTACATCGAACCTCCTGACACAGAGACACGTTAAACAACTAGAACATTCCCAACATAACAACATTGGGATATTTATCAAGGTTTTGCATATCATCACAGCCTAATACACTCCACGGGTGTATGCATGTGACATTCTTACTAATGCCTTTTTAGTCCTCGGTGACAGAAAGGAGTTATGAGCACAGGGGGATAAATTGACTTCCGCTGAGTTGAAGATATATGCAATATTTTCGAACCACAACATACGTTTCCATGTTCCAACTACGATACATCAACTAATCCTGATGATGTGTTACGAAGACTACAGACTCGGGTATGACATCACCACATTCAGGCATACTTATGGGACGCCTCACATCTATTGCTGCCGCTCATCGCCCTGTGAATATCCTGGCGAAAGGCCGCATGGTTTGCAAGAAAAGAAAGTCCCAACTGAGAAGCTTCTCAAGGCATTCAGAGCAGTAAGATTTGTTCTCTCGATAAGACTTTCTGTCACGTTGCGACTAAGACTAGAAACAAGAGAGTTGACTAAGCTTCGTCGAGGCCACAACGCTGACTGGTTTGATGGTGAAGAACATACTCTTCTTCTCGCAATCACACTATGTTGTGGCGTTCGAAATGAATGGATTACTTGGGCTTTGTCCTATGGCGCGGCATCTCAGCAGATGTGCTGCATGGTAAGATCCGCTTGATCCGATGCGTGTTCGCCAGCACTGCAGAATCTCATCTTCATTTCAAGCGAGATCTGTGTTTTTTGGGCAGATTTTCATGAACGAGACTAGATTACAATGGCTTCTTCTTTCCAGGAGTCGCAGTTGTCTGCGGTCGGCCCGTCAGTCTTTGCGCCTGTGGGGAAATGATGTCACCTTGAAAGTCGGGTCAGTCTTCGTGCACGCATGACGATTGCTCTTTTTCGTTCCGATCTCTGCAGAACAAGTGTAATCACTCCGGAGAGAGAGAAAGGATGGACTTGGATAGACTCTGCCAAGCAAGCCACCGATTTCGAGCACGAATCAAGGACCGTGCTCTTTGACTGGCTCCTTCGATTGAAAAGTCCAACAGAATTGACAGAGAGTTTGGTCTTTTGCTTGCAAAGAAAAGCTAGGTATGATTTCTCTGTCTATTCGTTGATGTGAATGGTGGCGTGTAGTCGATACCGCACCTAGACCCGCCTGATTGTGCGAAACCTCAGGTCATTTTCAGGCGATTCTTGAATCCAAGATTCTAGACTCAGCGGGGAGTTTGCTGGGGCGACACAAACAGATCACTCATGGTTATCGCCAGGAACCCATGGCGGGTTAGTGCATCATGTCTCGACAAGTTTTGGAGGGTTCACATCTTCTTGTGGCCTCGAGGACTTTTAGATTCGACCATCTAGATGTGGTTTAGAGAAGTCCTGTTATCGCGAGTAAATTCAGCATACACTGTATGGTGGCTGCGTCGATCTCACAAGGCTTCACGGCACCTGGCCATGTCCGATCCTGTATTCTCCGACAGCCCTACTAGGTGGCGTAAGCTAAGGCTCTAGGGGACAAGCCAGTGTCCGTTTCTGTACATTCTAAGCGGATAGTCCTACCGATCGAGCTGAGATACAAGTTTTCTCTCTTCGCTTATCATGCCTACACATTGGTGATGGGAATGCAGGGGTTGCGTTACGATAGACAGTGGACTTGCTTGGAGATTTACCGATCGAGAGAGTCGGAATTCTTGGTGAGTTTGGTGCGACTACTTGCTAGCTCGTCAGTGGCATCCTGTGATACGCTGATGCGATCGTGAACGCCACAGATAGTGTCACATGGCTCACAAGAAATCGAGGATTCCTTGCGTAGTGCAGTGCGACATTCCATCCGCGGAACTGTAGATGAATTGCATGCTGTGCCTCTGTTAGGGTGAAATCCGGGGTTTCCGTCATAGGTGACCTTGAGATGAATGGTATTACCGGATCTGGATGCATGTGCATGCTCAGGGCGCCAGGCGGCGAGGCCGAGAACTGAAGCTGAAAACGCCCGCCACGGTCGAGTACGCTGAAATGCCAGTCTAGATTGTGAATTTCTATTCGGCCAGCCTATCAGAAAAGAGGAACAGTTTTTCTGGCCAAATGGCGCAACAAACGGCTCAATGAGGGTGTGCGAATGACGCGCACGAGCGCTGGTGGGTGTGCTGGTGGTCTACGCAGTCGAGGTTCCCCGGTTGCTTTTTCAGCCAGCCCAACCTTCGCGTGCCTGCTGTGTCAAGCTTATATCCAAGGTCCGCTCCACTTGACCGCTCGATCAACACCACATTGCTGTGAGCATCTCATATTCATCGAAATCCATCTCCGACACGTTGCGACACCGAAAGTTAAACGAAATGCATGGTACACAAGCACCTCGAGAGTTGGATGAAAGTGGGGCAGCGACTAGACCCCAGACGGGTGGCAAATGACATACTCAACGGTGAGTGCAAGGGTTCTATTTCATATGATATATGAATAAAAATTAACCTAAGGAGATAGTCGTGAGACTGTGGTAATAGCGCCTATAAAAAACATGATGCCCTTTTGGATGCGATAAGCCCGCTCCACGTATTCCGGCCAACTGGCCACCGATTTCCCAACGCCGCAACCGCGAATCCGACGAAAGAAAAAATAGAATCCATCTAATCATAAACAACACTCAGTAGTTGAAGACCGTTAGCGATGGGTTGAGCACGATGGGTAGCAGGCAGTGCATGACGATGGTAATAGACCAACTGAGCAGCGTTAGTGACGAGTCGAGTAGGAGGAAAATAAGAGGTGGTACTTACGGTACGACGGCAGTAACACCAGTAATCTCCCAGCCATGAGGAGCGAAGTTGCCGAGGTAGATCATGCCACCAATCATGATGATCATGAGCATGTACATCCACTTGAAGCGCTTCCAGATCTTGGGCAACTCGGCGAAGAAGTTGGAGTTGTCCTTTTCTTTGGCGGTGGCACCCCAGCTCATGTTGATGGAGAACATGTGGGAGCAGATGGCGAGCAGGATGTGGAACGAGACACCACCAAAGAATACACAGAAGAAAGGCATCCACTTGAGGTTTTCAAAGAAAGCGCCAAGCAGACTGGCTTCACCGATACGGTAGCGCATGACGGCAAAGCAAACGTTGGACATGCCGTTGAACACGATGACAAGGACAATGAAGACTAGGTAAGGTTAGCGAGTGGTCAGCCAGGTGTAGAACAGTTACTTACCCTTCCAAGACTCGACATAGTACTTGTCAAGCTCACCATTGAGCCAACCGACGAGGAAGTAGTTGAGGCAACCAAGAGGAACAGCCGATCCAATAGCGTAGTACGAGAAGATGTAACCACAGATGGAGATTTTCGAAGACAGCTGGATGTTGGAGAAGAGGAAGGTGCGGAACAGCTTGGTGAAGGGAGTCTTCCAGAGCCAGGTGTGGATGGGGTTGAAGACGAGCTCGTTGCAACCATAAGCATACTTCTCCCATCGGTCCAGTTCGTCGAAGATGGTAAGCGACACACCCTCCTTGAAGCCGCGGCCGTGGTAGCTGGCGAGTCGAACAACGTTTCCTGCAATCTGGAGACGGAGCGCGATATCAAAATCCTCGGAAACGTGGCTCTCAGACCAGAAGCAGACGTAGCCATCCTCCTCGGGAGGGTTACCGACAGACTGGACAGCTTGCCAGCGCAAAAAGGCGTTGTGACCGACGAAAGGAGCGACTTCACCGCTGCCAACAGAGAAACGAATGGCGGTATAGATAAGGTTAGTGAAGTAGGTGATGCCGTTCTCAAAGTAATCCCAAGAGACCTGCATGACACCAGTGGCGTGCTGGACGATGGCAACTTCGGGCGAGAGGTACATTTCGGCAGCACCATACATCAGGCAGTCCTCAGGAACAATGGTATCAGAGTCGACGATAAGAATGATCTCGCCCATTCGGATGTTACCACCAGCCTTGGCCCGGGGATCGGCAGTAAGGACCTTCTCGAGAGCCTCGTGGTACAGCGCAAGTTCCTCTTCCTCAGTGATGGAGGCGTTGCCATTGTCGTAGCGTTCGTCAACGAGTTGCTGGAGGACATCCTCGACGCGGTTAGAGATGTTGAGAGCGAAGTTCATGTTGGAAGCCTTCTTAAACTTTCCGCGGCGAACGAAACCTTCGTGGTTGTGCTTGGGGCGCGAGACCCATCCGATGTTGTTGTTCTCATAGAATTCCAGGAACTTCGCGTTGTCTTCCTCAGAACGCACAGCCATACCGTCGTCGTTGATAAAGATACGGGCAGTTCCGCCACGCGACTCGTAATAAGAGATGGCAGCCTGCAAACTGGCGACTGTGGGCTTGACGACACCCTCCAACGACTCGGTGTAGATGGGCATCTGGATGGTGATGGTCGATGGGGTGAAACCGAGGGCGCGGGCCTGAGCAAGGTTGGGCTTCACAGCGGAGTGGAAACGGCTGTTGGCCTTGACTCCAGTGATAGGACCGAAAACCTCGAAGATGTTACCCGTGACGACAATAACGAAGAAGAGACCAAGTGCAATCCAAAGTGGTTCAGTCAGGATGAGAAGAAGACGAGGATAGAACTTGTCAGTCATGGTCTCAAGGATAAGAGCCTTACTACCCAGTCCCAAGACAAGGATCAGGATCAGAACCATGGCGAGGCCAACGAAGATGGAGCTGGTGAAGATGAGAGGACGAGCGAGCGACTCCTTGGGGCCCTGTCCGTTTTCGATATCGGCATCTACCTCTTCAGTGACAACTTCGACTTCTTCCTTCTTACCCATGTCGAAGTCCATGGTAGAGCCACCGAGGGTGGAGTTGGCGCTAGACTGGACTGCACTGTCGAAACCGCTGAAAGGGTTCTTGGATGTACCCCAGACGAGACCAAGAATCCTGGACTCGACCTCCATGGCCTGAGAAAGGATAGCACCGAGATCGTCGTGCCACACAAGCAGAAGCCTTTCCTTCCGAATGAGGGCAGCATATTGAAATTTGCGAATGGTGCTAGAGGTGGCGACCTCAGCCATAGAGTCGAAGATTTGGATTTGCGAACCGTTCTGGAACATCAACTCTGTCTCGAAAGGCTCGAGGACATCGAAGACAGCCTGTGTACCATCGGTGCTCATGGTGATGGCAACACCGGGGTTGATCCTCTTAGCGGCGGCGAGGAGGTCCTTGTCAGCAGACACAGGCTCCGAGACATACTCTCCCTGGCCCTTTCGGATCAAGACACCTTCGCAAGAACCAGGTGTCTGGGCTCCAGCAGTCATCCATCGCATGGAGCATGCTTTGGCGTAAAGGTGTTTGATGATCTACCTCGGATCAGCGCCGGTAGACATGGGTTCACGAGTTGGGATACTTACAGCACGGTATCTTGAGTCTTCGTCAATCTTCATGGTCAACGGCCGTGACACAGGAGGTCGGCCATTGGGAGTCTGGGGTACGGAGTAGCGTGAGTCGCTGACGCTATCGCTCAAGGACTGCCTGCTTGACGGGATGAAGGGCCTGTTCCCATCCTGGGAAGGGGTGGCGGAGGACATGTTGGACATGTCTCGACGATTACGGTACGTGAGTACGAATTAACGAGGATTAATGCTAAGCGATAGTAAAAGGCTCAAGGTGATGCCTCCAGATAAAAGGCAACGGACAAGGCCAAGAAAACGAAGGAATGGGCAAGTAGCCCTGCAAAGTTCAGCGTGAGTGAGGAAGGTGAAAAACGAGCCGAAGCGGTCGAAGAGCAGAGGTTATCAACACGGCACGCCTGGTAGTGTCTACAGAATTTCCTTCACCACGCGAAGCTCCGCCCCGCTCCAGCCCGTAGCCACCAAGGTCTGAGATACACTGATGCTACGCACTATCGAATAGTCGGCATCGCCCCTGGTCTAGCACGTTCGAGTCTCAACAAGATTGCCTACGCGAGCGTCCCAAAAGAGGTCACTGCGTCTGTCACAAACGCCGCCGTGCAGCCATGATAATCCAGAATGGGCGAGATTGCAGGCCATCGGGTGCACCGAGCCATCCCGACATGGAATCACATACCCCTGTCACGCACGCGCCGGTCGCTCTTCGCCTACCGAGCCTGGGTGCCGGAACCCGTGGGCATTCGACTAGGAAATGCGCCCCAGGGTGCGTTTCACCGGCCCGATATGATGCGGTTGCCAGAGACAATGGAGATGGCAGTCAAAAGGAGATGGATTTGAGTTTGTGGGTTGCTGGCATCTCCGACGCTTGCTGCTAAGCACAGTGGGACCTGAGGCTATTCGTTAGGCTAGCCGCTGGTGACGTTTGGCCCAACAAGGAGAATTTACTTTTGGAAAAGGTCACTATTGTCCCTCGGCTTGACGTAGCGCCACTTGCCAGCCAGCCTCGAGTGTGACGGCGACTAAGGAAGAGAAGAAAGTGGGACCACCATACTATGCCCGTGGCCCAGAACCGAGAGCCTGGCGCCCAAAAACCGTCCGAGGACCGCAGGCAGCTACTGGATTTTCAGTGACGTCCTGCAGGCCAAGACCGAAGAATGGGCCGTATGTGGATCGCTGGGTAATGAGAATGTTTACACAATCATCGTCATCATTATCCATGGGACGTAGTCCAGGAGGCGAGAAGCCTTACAGAATGCTTTGTTTTTCGGACATGTTTTCTTGTTGCGGGCCCTGGTAAGGCTTGATAAGACGTACTATTGCAGAGATGCTAATGGATAGATACCCTGCGCTCAGTCACCCGCTCCCAGCGATACGGGCCCTGGCGGATATCCCGTTGTTAAGATTAGCACAAGCTGCGCTGCGCTGTCTGGATTGGTGTTTCGACTTGTACAGCACACTCAGCAGCTCGCCACTTGAGCAGCCACACGTCGCAGGGCTTCTGGACGCAGGCCTCTAATCTGCTGCATGACGCCATGCCCACCTGGGCTATTTTGAGTCAGTCAAAGGTTCTAGTCGACAAAGTCAGACGGCAGGGGTGGAGTTGTCCGAGTACGATGCACCATGGGCAGTAGTGCATTGGTTAGCCGGCATACAGATAAGTCCATCGGCAGCGATGGGCCAGCGAGCCAGTGCTGCAGGATTCTGGCCAACGTGCAGATACGGCGACGAAGGGCGGGTTATCGAAAGCATGTGGGCTGCCATGCAATCAAAGGAGATCGAGCATGACGTTCTGGCCTAGTATCGGTCCCAGAGACGGGCGAAATGAGAGCAATGCATGACTCTGCTCTGCCTAGCCAGGACCGCTGTGCTCGATCTTCTCCCAGGGGGAAGGAGAAAATAGCGAGACGTATGGCGCGGAGGGCGAGGGGATCGGCCGGGCACTAAGCCCAGGAACGAACCACAAAGGGATTGCGGCTGTGCAGTTTCTGTCGACGGGTTAGCGTGGCGTGGCGCCGGATCCTGGCTGGGACGACTGCAAGGCTGTCACACTAGCCGCGTGCTTATCTTAGCGTCGACGATGTACCTGCATCTGGGCTGGCTCTAGCCGGCTGGCCACCGTCGAGTGCGCTGCCGGTAGCAAGCCACAGTCCACGCCCTGCCCCTTGCTCATGCAGAAACCATCATGTCCGCTAGCCCTACTCGCGCTCGCAAACGTGTCGAAAGCTTCTAATTCTAGACTGGTGAAGCCGTCATGCTTCGCGCATCCCGACCACGGCCCAGCCTACTATCGATTCTTCGCGCCGCAAAAGTCAGCTCGGCGCTCGGCTGGTGGTCCTGATACTTCAGCTCTCAACAACGTCGCTTGTTGTGCCTCTGCTTGTTTATCAAACTCCCTCTTGCAGAGTCGACTTCGGCAATAAACCCTCCCTTGCCCGGCGCTCCGGACCACCTGGACATTGTTTCTTGCTCTGCGCACTCGACATTCGTTACTGCTCCACCGCACCTAAACATGCCTTCTCTGTTCAAGCGTAGCAAGAAGGCTGCCGAGGCCGACGTGCCCGCTCCCGCCGCCGAGTCCCATGACGTTCCTGACGTTCCTGTCGGCATGACACAGAGGCGCCCAGAGTCTACAACAACAGGCAACTATGTGCCCAGGAACCCTTCCAACCTTTCATTTGGACCTATATTCGCCAACCAGATGAACAATTCCGAGATCCGGAAACAACCGCGGCCATTCAAGAGCTACCGGCTACGAGGAGAGTATGTTGTTCATGTTTTGGCTCCTGATTCTTTGCATCATCTAACCCATCTTCTAGGCGTGAGCAGCCATGGAAAGACGACCCGCGTATGAAGAAGACCAAGGTTGGCAACTGGATCCTCTCTGGTTTCATCTTTGTTGGCATCGCCGTGAGCGGTTACATCATGTACACCGGAGTCCAGGAGGCCAAAATTCCTGAAGGATGTCTTATCATGGATGATAACTTTGAAAAGATCGACCCTGCCTTCTGGAGTCACGAGATTCAGGTAAGACATCAGAATTCATCTCGCGTCCCCTGGTACTAACTGGTTGGTCACATAGACTGGCGGTTTTGGTAATGGCGAGTTTGACTGGACCACCGACGACGCAAAGAACAGTTATGTCGACGCTGAGGGTCTCCACATCGTCCCTACTCTAACAACAGAATCCACGGGCATCACTGCAGAGCAGCTCGTTGACGGCTACACACTCAACATTACTAAGGCAGGTGGTGACGGTTCCTGCACTTCGACCGATTACAAGTCTTGCGGTATCCGCTCCAACGCGACCACTGGCGCCATTATTCCTCCTGTTCGCTCCGCGCGTATGACTACCAAGGGAAAGAAGTCGATCAAGTACGGACGTGTTGAAGTCGTTGCTAAGACTTCCAAGGGTGACTGGTTGTGGCCCGCCATCTGTATGTTTTGTATCTAGCCAAGTACATGTGAGGGAGTACTAACGGACGTATAGGGATGATGCCTGAAGAGAGCGTTTACGGCGCCTGGCCTCGCAGCGGAGAAATCGACATTGCCGAGTTCCGTGGAAACGCATGGCCATACCCCGAGGGCAACGACTTTGTTTCCTCGACTCTCCACTGGGGCCCCGACTCCAAGCACGACGGCTACATCAACACGCACGGTTCTTCCTTCTTCCGTCGCCAAACTTTTGCCTCTGAATTCCACACTTTTGGCCTTGAGTGGACCGAAAAGTACCTGTACTTGTACCTCGACACTCGTCTGAAGCAAGTCATGTACACGAGCTTCAAACCCAACAGCGATCTTTGGACCACGGGTAAATTCAACGGCATTACCACGAGCAACGGCACCCTTGTCGAAAACCCTTGGGTTAAGGGCGGCCCCAATGCCCCATTTGACCAGAGTTTCTACCTCATTCTTAACGTGGCTGTGGGTGCGCAGAATGGCTGGTTCTTTGACGGAGAGGGCAACAAGCCGTGGGTCGATGGCAGTGACTTTGCCGCACGGGACTTCTGGAATGGTGAGTTCTCCGCACACTTTCGTCATGATCTACAGCACAGTGACTAACGATCCGCGCAGCCAAAGATGACTGGCTCCCAACTTGGGGCGAGGGTGCCGCGCGCGGCATGACTGTCAAGTCTGTCAAGATGTGGCAAGCCGGCAAGTGCTAGAACTGCCTTTGGACTGCGGCGTTTTGGTTGCATCTTCACCATTTGGGATCGGCACGGGTCACAGCTTTCCGTGTCTTTGCACACACACTAACGGCTGCCTTGCCGCGCATCCTTTTTTTCTTCTCTTACTTTTCATGTGGGTAGTTGGCAGGTAACGGCACGTTAGACGTTTTTCGCACACTGGGATGATAGAGGCGCATTAGGCGCGTCTCTCTTGGGCGTACTTTGGCTGCGCAATGAATCGCTACCAAAAATAGGCAACATCAGTAACTACGTTGTACAATTACAATTTAATTCATGATCATCTTATCAAATCCACGAATTCGACGAAGCTTGCTTGCGGACCTTTGGCGGACCCTTCCCGATGGTTTGATTTGCTTTTTCCTTGTATACTTACACATGCCGTGCGACACGGCACCGCTGCTGGGTTCTGGGTACAAAAACGATGTCGCATAAGCATCGTCTCCACCTCAGCTGGCCCCAACTGCCGGCATGGCATCGCACCCATTCGCAGATCTGCAAAGTCCCTGGAACCGGGCAAAGCGAAATTCCAGCGCCACAACTGCCAAAGAAAGAAAAAACTAGAAACACGAAAAGAAAAAAAATTCTCGTCCCCTTCCATAACGTTGTTCCAGCCAACGATGAGGGAGGGGCTCAACACGACTGGTATGCATCCATTACTCGATACCCCGATACGGCAGCATTGGTGCCGGGACCCCTGCCACGCATCTCGCCAGCCTATGCCGTTGCGAGAGCGAAACCGACCAATGGAGCCATTCTGGGCTTGTGCGGCCGCTCTCTCCCCACCCCAATTGTGCGCCGCTGACCCACGCGATACCAATACGATGCGCAGCTATAGGGGTGGGGAGTCGCGCGCATGGGGCGGCCACATGGCCGTATCTCTTGGTTGTGCTTCCCCACCCCACGGATCCTTCGATGCGAAGCGCATCCTTCAGATCCGTTCTGCTACCAAGATTTGCTTGCTTGCTACAACACCCACTTATCTATCCACACACATACACACGCATATTACTCTCTGTTTACTAAGCTGGAAACCATGTTGTGGCCATTGGGTCGCGGACCGTTCCCCACCCCTGTGCCCTGGCTAGCACCAAACACTGCCAATTCAGGAAACCCACCCCCATGGCTTCCTTTTTTTTTGGCTTCTTTCCTGTAAACCTTCGGCCTGCCAGCACAGGTTATTGAAACTTGGCCCTGCTCCCATGCTAGCGCGGGTCTTGTGTCTTGTCTCTCAGCTCGCCCGCCCTTGCGCTACGAATGCGGTAGGTTGAAACGCGCGATTGGACGAGTCGGGGAGTTGGGCGTGGGGACGGGCATGGACAAGCGAAAAAGGAGACAAGGATCTAGGGGGGGAAGGGAAGGGAGAGGTCGACGGGCCGGGCGGACGTGGCTCCGTGCGAGGCCGGATTGGAGTGATGGGAGCGAACGAACACCCACCCATACACACACTCTCTCTGAGAGAAAAGCGGGAGGAGAAGACAAGGATCATGGCTGCGATGACTGCCGTCGACAAAAAAAAAAGATGGCGTGTGTTGGGCCGTTTCAACAGAGGCGAGGTTTGCGGGTCCACACCCACGGCTCTTTTTTTTTGGGAACTTGTTTTTCTGCGGGTTTTTCCATTGTTTTTGGACCTGGACTCAGTTACCGGGTGCCATGGCGGCGCTGGGGCTGGAGAGGAGAGAGCTCGGCTGGTCCGGCGCTCTGGGTCCAGAGTCAAAAAACGCACAGAAGACACACCAGAGAGTCAGAAGAGCCGTGCCAGAAAGAAAGAGTATGTTTACACGGCCGTTTCAGCTGCTCATCTAGTGTACCGCATATCTTTATTTGTCGTCTTTTGCCCGGTTTACTGTTCATTCGTCACCCCTTCCAGGAGAAGGCTGTCCTACAAAATCGTACCATACTTTTCATAGGGGGTGGAGGCGTCTGCCCCCTTCCGAGGCACAGAACCTAGCGACTACTAGTCACGTCATGTCATTTCGCTACGTGCTGCCCGTTGTTGGTAGTTGTTGGTTGCTATGCATCGTGCGGCACAGCAATATACGGTACACCTCATCACCACCATTCACGCCATCAAAAGTATGCGTGTCATTCCAATATACAGACTTCTAAACCGTGAGCCTTGGCAACCCCCTTCGTTCTCTCTGTATCTCTCTTTCATGCCGCGGACGCCCGAATCGCGCCGATACAGCCTGTCTCGATATATTGGACCGGGCTGGTCGGCAGCCAGCCAGGCAGCCATCATCAAGCGTGTGTGTGTGTGTGTG
>JAODYC010000226.1:7555-21843 GCA_026262405.1 Curvularia hawaiiensis | reverse complement strand
AAGAAGAAGAAGAGAAAGACAGGACAGGGTGGCTCTTGCCAAGGCCCACAATTCCACCACAAGGACCCGCCCAAGCCCGATGATGGAGAAGGAAAGGGGAAGGAAAGGGCACAGCCCGAAGTCAAGCCCGAACCAGCTTGGGAGTAGACGGCATTACTCTCTGAGACGAAACGTCGGTGGTGGAGATCGTGCACACATATACATACATACGTAGAGGAGACAACCTCTTTAAAAAACAAGCCCAGGATTGCTCATCCTCCACGTTGGTCTGGGCGGGAACTTCGTCGACTTTTATGTCTTCGATGCTAAACTGAGCAAGTTTATGTACGTGGCCAGATCTGATAGCCTTCCTACTAATCGAATTTGTGATGGAACTGTTTTGAGCATCGCTTCTGTCTATACCTGTTATCCTTGCCTTTGCAATGCTGTCCCCCAATGCCTGATCTGCAGAAAGGTAAACGAGACTCGACAGCCTATCAGTAAAGGTCCTAAAACCAATGGCCATAAAGCCAGACGCGATCGTATGCATTATGCGATGCTTCTTATAGTAACTCAGAGGCTGGATAAATGAGATGATACTTGAAACGAGTATTTTCGGAATGCATAGGCACAGATTCACAACCGACCGCCTGTAATCGAAAACTACTCACTTCTTGGGCACTTCTATCCACTCAATCACGAGCCGTTCTTGGTATTTTGCTGCTTAATAATGTCTCATGCCGTTATCTTGGCAAAAGTTGCCTGATCGCCCAAGTTCCCGGTTGGTGCATGAGACACAGTTCGCTTGCTTAGTTTTCCTCCGCAAAGTCTCCGGATGCTGGACACATAATGTCTCCGGAAAGTTGCAGCACTCACCAACTGGCCCTAAATGTCTGCGGAGCCTTATACGCGTCGAAATGAATATAAATAACGGGACGTTACCCGTCTGTCTCTGCAGCAATCCGTCAGCATCGCATGATCTTCTTCGCAGTCTTCATACTGTGCATCGCATATCTCTGGCATAGCAGCAACACCAACATCAACAACACAATGTCTACCTCAACAGAAACATTGGCCCAAGTCAACCGCAAGTACTGGGAGTAAGTTCTTACACCACTCTCTCCATCGCTGATTTCTCCGCTAAAACATCCCCCCTTCCAGTGTCGCTTCCGAAGACTGCCACCGCGCCCAATGGGTCAACGACCTGCAAGAGCAGATAGGGACTTTCCTCGCCGACCCGAACTCCTCTTCCTGGCTCGGTCTCCCAGCAAACGGCCCGTCTCAAGGAAAGATGTTGGACTATGCATGCGGCGACGGCCTTCCTTCTCGCACTCTCAAACCGCATTTCAAGTCCTGCATCGGCATCGACGTTTCCGCCGGCATGCTAGCCAAATACAACGCCACGGCGACGCGTCTCGGCCTGGGTCCAGACGAGATGCTCGGGGTGCGCGGAGATCTCTTCGCCGAGCCCCTCGAGCCAACTGATCCGTCGCTGCCAGACGACCGCTTGCAGAATTTCGATCTGGTGGCTATCTGTATGGCTCTGCACCACATGCAAGACATCCAGCTGGCTATTTCCAAGCTGGCGGAGAGACTGCGGCCAGGAGGAACGCTTCTGGTGATTGATTGGGCGCAGATTAATGGGGCTACAGCGGCACAGAGGGAGTTCATGGAGAATGTGAAGGCTGGGAAGATTCCGGTCAAGGGCATGCAGCAGGGCGGTATGGGACATGGTCATGGACATCAGACGCAGCAGCATCAGTTTGTCGACCCGGAACAGCCGTGGAAGCCGCATCCTGCTAGCCATACGATCACGCATGATAGTTTTACCGAGGAGCAGATTGCGGAGCTGTTTCACAACGCAGGTTGTACGGAGGTTAGATGGAAGCTGGCGGATAAGCTGAGCGATGTTCCTGGGGCGAGGACGGGGAAGATGCAGTTGTTCTGGGCGAGGGCTACAAAGGGAGATGGGAAGTGAGCAGTGAGAACTATTGAGTTTTGGTTGTGGATTCGAGTAGCATACAGGAATGGAATAGTAGTGCAGGTTTCATGCGAAATATTCATTGATTCTTTCTCCTTGGTATTGCACCATAACGTCGTTCGTCGAATCTTATCAATACGGGACGACATAGAAACATGTCAAGTATAGTATACTACTCGTCGTTCCCAGGCGTAGACTTAAACCAGCATAACCCTAGCCATCACTGGCCCCTGTCCGATGACGTATTCTCCCCATCACAAAAGTATTCATCTTCAGAGTCCAATTCTCAATCACGCAACCATTTCAACTTCCTAGTCCAACATCATCCGACCATATTCCAATCCCCAAAGGCTGTCAGAACAGGAAAAGAATGCCATCCCTAAACCTCACACCCCTCTCCACCCTCCGCCTAACCACCCACTTCATCCCTTCCCACAACCTCATCCCCAACACCACACCACACGGGCACCCTCTCATAATCTACCACTCGGCCTTCTCCCCCTCCACGTCACCTTCAACGCTCGAAGCCCATATACCCAGCAACGGGCTGTCGCCCCAATGGCGCTACACAATGTACTCGACGACACACTACCACTCAACCACTCACGAGTTCCTGTGCATCTTCTCGGGCCGCGCGCGGCTCTTATTTGGCGGCGAGTCTAATCCGGGGAAAGTGGAAGCGGAGGTTGGAGCCGGCGACGCGGTGCTGGTGCCGGCGGGCGTGGGGCACCGGTTGATAGAGGATGTGCAAGGCGGGTTTGAGATGGTGGGGAGTTATCCGAAGGGATGTAGTTGGGATATGTGCTATGGGAAGGAGGGGGAGGAGGAGAAGGCAGAGGCGGTAGGGAGGGTGAAGTGGTTGGAGAGGGATCCATTGTATGGGGAGGGTGGGCCGGCGGTTTGGGATAGGGAGAAGCTGGAACGGTTTTGCGAGGGAAAATCTGAATTGTGATGAGAAGCGAGCGAGGGCGATTGCGACCTAGAGACAGATTCTTATGCCGGCTTTTTCTGTTGCTTTTTCGTCAGATATGGAGTGATTACTCCGTTTTCTCGCGTCGTCTCGGAAACAAAGCTCACAAAGCTCGTGACGCATTTTTGTATTTCTTGGTGACATGTAATCGTACAGGTGTGGTGATCGTTCTATGGTGGTATAGTACAGACAAAGCCATCCAACGCCGGCGGGATATGCCATATATGGTATCTCATGGAAATCATCTAGTATTTTCGTTCGTGTGTGTTCACGACTTGGGCGCCTTGGCCCCCTCCTTGGCGTCTTCAGCCACATGTTCCGCTTTGTCGTGAATCGTTTCGAGAATCTCTTGAGGGAGCACATCCTTTGCTCTGGCGCCGTCCCTGCCAGCCGCCTTCTCTTGCTCGAGCTTCTCCTCGATGCGCTCTTCCTTTGACTTGATAGCCTTTTCTACCTGGCTAACTGCACGCTCAATCTCCACCTCCATGTCTGGCAGATTGAACTGCTCGGCAATGAGTTTGCCATTCCAGCGGTGCAGAACCATGACGTCTTCCGTCTCATTGTTGGTCTGCTGGTGGACCACGGCGGCAACTTTATCGGCCTGCTCCGGGGTCGGGCGGGGTGCGGCGCGGGAAAGCGCACGGGTGGGGTACATGAGCCCGGCCGTGTAGAGTTCGTCCAGGGTCCACGAGGGATTGGGCTTGGGCTGGTTATGCTTGAGGAGAAACTCGAGGTGTTTTGCGCCGCCGAGGGCTTTCCAATGCGACCAGGCCCGGTAGAGGACGTAGAAAAAGGGCAGATTGGGAATGACGGGAACCAGCATGAAGGGCGCGGTAAAGGGCATGGCAATGATGCTCCAAATGAGCTTGCTCCGGTGCATTCCCTGCCTCTCCTTTGCCAGCCTCTCGAGCAGACTGGGCACTCGCTCCTGCGGCAGGTATTTTCCCGGGAAGAGGACCTCATATTTTGCCTTGCCATCGAGAATGTCCTGCTTGCGCTTGGCGCTGAGGGCGGGGATGGTCTTTAGGCCCCATTCCTCGTAGGGGATGCGGGTCAATGCCTGGTTGCCGTAGAAGGTCACCTTCTTCTTCCAGTCCCAGATGGCCTTGTCATCCTTTTCCCAAGCGACCCACGTCTCGTTTGCCTTGAGGGTGATCTTGTCATAGAGGGAGCGGTCCTTGGGGGCCTTGTCGTGCAGCTTCTCGCAGTAGATGAGGGAGCGCCGGGTGGAGATGGGCAGCAGGAAGAGACGCATGGTGCGAGAAGGTGTGGGTGTGGCTGCGGCGGGGTGGAGGAGTTGGCGCGGAGGGATATTATGTAAGCACAGGCGCGAGATGGCGCTGCTGCAGGCGCAGGCGACGTCAGTTAAAAGGCGGCGCGCACCCTGGCCGATGCCGAGGTGTGGCGCGGGTGGCGGTGCGGGCGGGCTGTGCAGGCCGGGCTATGCAGTGGGCAGGTGGATAGGAGAAGGGAAAAAAACATATAGACGGCCAGCACATCGGGGGCTAGAACAGGGCGCGCTGAGCTGAGCCTGCTGCGCTGGCACACCCGCCGGCCATCAAGGCGTGAAGCTGCCATGACCTCACGGTGCGTTGGACGCGGGCGTTGGAGGGCGCCGCGCACAGCCGGCTCTTGTTCCCAAGGATCGACGAACAAGCAATCTCCCGGAGCACGCCAACCCCCGGGTCCCAACGCTCAACACACCACCGCCCGCCGCCCTGCCTGTCGTGTGCTCGTCGCCGGACCGTTGCCCTGCCGGACCATGCTGTGTGCGCGTCTTGTTTACTTTGCTCCCACGTAACTGCTGCACGCCGCCCGCCGCCAGCCACTGCGTTGGCGCCAAGCCCAGCCATCACCACCCCCTTCGAAGCTTGCTCAGGCCAGGCGCGACATCTGACATCAGGGACGGGCGCCTTGTCAAAGGTGACGGCTGGTGCGACGAGGAAGCCCCTCACCTCTCCCGACAAGCATGACCAGCACGCCCATGGGCGAGCCCTTCCCGACCGACCACCACCATGACACAACCTCCTCCTCCCTTCTCCGTCCCGACGTGGCTGCCGCACAGGGGACGGCGCCGTCCAATGCTGAGCAGCCTGCAGCCGTGACCGCGCACTCGCCAGCTGTCTCCGCCTCGTCGTCGACGTCGTCGTCGACCCAGACCCAGACGCCCTCCACAGCCCCGACCCAGCCTCAAGCCAACAGACTGCTGCCCTCGCCTCTCTCGCCACCCTCGTCGTCCTCGCAGCAGCGTCCCCAGTCCAGAGTCAGCGCCGTCTCGGGCGTCTCCAAGGACAGCCACGACGGCACCGCTACCAGGAAGAGCCAGGCCTACTCCATCTCGAGCACGCCGCGCACCCTGGCGTCGTCGAACCGCAGTCTCACCGCGAGTGCGGACAACCGAGAGCGGCAGCGTGCCGTTCGCTCCCTGCCTCCCTGGGTGCAGTCGGCCGAAGACGAGGAGAATGTCGACGCGACCTCCTTTCTCCTGCCCCGGACGCCCTCGACGGTCCGCCACGCCAACCACAACTTCTGCCCGACGCCAAAGTCAAACGTCCCCGGCCGCAAGTTCGACCATGTCCGTGAAGGCACGCCCGTCACGCTTGCTGCGCCCGTCAGCGACACGGCTCCGAAATGGAAGCAGTTCACCCAGGCCTCCAACGCCGACCGCCCCATCTCGTCGCGCGGCCAGATTGTAGACGACGACTGGCTCAGGGAAAACATGCCCGACCTGGAGCAAAAGTGGGAGCCCATTAGCGAGGCGGCTGTCAACGAACCCATCAAGGGTTTCTGGCTCTTTACCTCGGAAAAAAGAAAGCGCAAGCTGATACGTTTCCACAACACCATAATGAACCACCCCATGGTCCCTGCCGTGATCCGTGCCAATGTCCTCATCTTCTCTATCCTCGCCCTCTCGCTAGCAAGCTCCATCTATCGCCATTCGGATAACTTTGGCTGCACCAACAACTCTTCCACATGGATGGCCATTCTCGTCGACATTGTCGCCATCATCTACACCGTCTACATCACCTATGACGAATACACATCCAAACCCCTTGGGCTGCGCTCCCACAACGCCAAAATGTCCCTGATCTTCCTGGATCTCGCCTTCATCGTCTTCGAGTCGGCCAACCTTAGTCTTGCCTTCCAAGCGCTGACCGACGAAAAGTGGGCGTGTGTTGAATCCGGCAGCGAGAACGCTTGTCCCTACAGAACGAGCATCTGTGAAAGACAAAAGGGCTTGACGGCTACGCTCCTCATTGCCCTCATTGCGTGGATCGCTACATTTTCTATTAGCACTCTGAGGTATATGCTTCTGTTCCCCATTCCCGTCCGTCTCACTAACATGTTTCCCCAGGTTGATCCACCGTGTAGCAAGGTAGTGCCTTGGCCGCTACCCGTCTTCCATTCCCCACACTCCTTCACCCCTGTATCATACCATACCAGTCCTTACATGGTGACTGATGTTGTTTTGCCCAAACGCAGTAACAAAGCCGACGACGGCCTCCAAGCAGCGGCAACCCGTCCATTCCTACCCTCTCCGTTTTCCTAGTCGCATGCGTCTTCGTACTCCTTCCATTAAGTCGTTTTACTCTTAAGATCTATGAAGATGGCATAGCTCTGGCGTTGTCCTAGTGTCTCCCACCTGGGTGAGATTTTCCTTTTTGCATTGTTTGCTAGTAATATATACGGCCCGTATCAGTTTGCATCATTTTCTCTCTCTCATCGGATGGGAAAAATCAGGTGCAACAAGGAGTGTGTGTTTGTTCTTTTGTCTTTTGATCGTTTCGTTTTTGTTTGTTCCCGCTTGTTGTAAGTACGCGAGACGGCCTGTTGTATAGGTGGCATAGACTAGCTGTAATGATGCAAGCAGGCGGGGACTATGTCACATAGGCTCCCTTTTGGTGTAGATAGTATAGTAGTCGAGTCCTCCAAATTTAAGACATGCCAAATACCGCAAGTGCCTTTCTCCACTACTGCCATCTGTTTCCTCTCACAAACAGCTATATCCCCCGTCAACAGGCATGCCCACGCCAGTAACCCACGCCGCATCTCCACTTGCTAGAAACACGGCCGCTCTCGCAATATCCTCTGCCTTTCCCAGTCCCTTGAATGGATGTCTTGCCTCGACTGCGCTCCTTCTCTCATGAGCATCTGGATGCATGAGTCGCGCTATAAAAGGCGTAGCCGTAAATCCAGGACACAGCGCATTCACATGGATGCGCTGGGGCGCGCAATCGAGAGCCGTCGCACGCGTGAAGCCCATGACTGCATGCTTGGACGTCACATAGCTGGCTGTATCCCGTGTAAAACTCCATGGTTAGCCAATTCCCTTTTGTTTCCCAAGACAGCAACGAAACTCAATCAAACTTACACAGCCCTGGCGCAGCCCTCAACCCAAACACACTCGCCAAATTAATGATCCAGCCTCGATCGCCACTCGGACCGGGCTCCTGCCGCACCATCTGGCTAGCCGCATACTTTGTGCCTAGAAAAACGCCTTTGACATTAACATCCAGCGTGCGCTCAAACGCCTCCTCCTCGCAATCCCACACTGGCCGAGCGCCGTGCGCCCCGCCTTCGACGCTGATGCCCGCGTTATTGACCATGATGTCGATGCGGCCGTGTTGCTGGACCGCCGAGGAGATGAGCGCTTGCACGTCCGAGGAGCTCGAGGTGTCGCATTTTATGAAGACGGCCGTAGCACCGAGTTGTTTTGCGGCATCTACGGTGCTGGGCTCTGTGTCCGACGTGGAGATGATGTCAGAGCAGATGAGGGTGGCGCCTTCCGAGGCGTAGGCTAGGGCTATGGCGCGCCCGATGCCTGACGAGGCGCCGGTTATCACTGCGACTTTGTTCTCGAGACGGCCAGGCATGGTGAGTGGACAGGATATCTCTATCTCTTTTGTTTTCTTCAGGGAGTTGTGATCGGATTGCAAGTCTATGGTCAAGTATATAGATCAAGTCAATTGTTAGTGCTGACTCTCCTGTGTCCAAGTAGTAATCATGATTGGAAAAGAGGGGAATGAAAGAGGAGAGAGAAGTACCAAAAGGTACGGCTTGGACACCGAGGTACATGAATATATATATATATACAGGCAAGCATGCTCACGAGGACATATCACTCCCGGTGAGGGGCAGTTGCCTATGCGGAGCACAATCCCGGTCCTCCTACAAGTCCATGTAGAGTAGATCGCCCAAAGCGGACCTTCGTATTTCCATTTCGTGCTCCCGTTACGAATCGATGAGGCTGGCTGTGTAAAACTTGGCTGCAGCACCTGCAGGTAATCAACGTGCTACCATTGATCAACTGTAACGCCGCTCGAATGAACACAAGATCTTGTAGAGCATTGGCTTCTACGAGCCTGGTGGCGGCTCCACGAGCAATTACACGCGTGAATGTGAATGAGTGCATGCATGCGCGTCCCAGAATGGAAAATGGTGTATACCTTCGTACTCTAGAACAGGATACAACAGGGCGTGTTTCGGGCGGGTGAAGTGCTTGTTGTGGGGGCCATACCGGCTGTGAGTCGTCGTTTATGAATCGTTGAGGGTGGTTGCCTTATTGACATAGATGCGTCGAGCTGCGGGGTTACACATGTACCTAGGTATTCCAGATCGAGGGGATGCCGGTAGCCGGAAAAAGGACTAGTCCGAACAGCCTCATGGATACGTCATACCAAAGATGCCCTCTCAATTCGCAACACAGACAGCAAAACCAGATCTAGAAGTTTAGGTCTGACCACAGGACCGTGTTCAGTACAATGGCGGCAAGCAAGAGCGAGGAAGAATTCCCATGGCATCTGGGTGTCTATGATGCACATTGCCATCCGACCGATACCATGTCGAGCATCAAAACAATACAGAAAATGAAGGCACGAGTGCTTACAGTCATGGCAACAAGAGCTGAAGACCAAGACCTTGTCACTGCCACAGCAGACAAACACAGCGTTCGGTCAACCGACCCCTCTCAATGGCAAAGAGAAGAATGCATCATACCCTGTTTCGGCTGGCATCCCTGGTTCTCCTATCAGATGTACCTCACACAAGACATCGATCCGGAAAGCAATCTCCAAGAGCAAGGTCCCCTTACCAGAGACACCAAAATCGCCCACTACAAATCCGTCCTCCAGCCCTCCCGAGAAAACCCCAGCGAAGAAGACATCCAAACCTACCTCTCTCTCCCAGACCCCACTCCCTTCTCCACCTTCCTGTCCGCCACTCGAAAACATCTCCAAAAATACCCCTACGCCCTCATCGGCGAAATTGGCCTCGACCGTTCCTTCCGCATCCCCGAATCATGGACTGGAAACCAAGACCTCTGGGCAAAACGCGACAATACGCTGACACCTGGTGGGCGTGAGGGCCGTCGCCTAACGCCCTTCCGCTCCAGTCCAGCACACCAAAAGAAAATCTTCAGACTGCAGCTTCAGCTTGCTGCGGAAACACGGCGCGCCGTCAGCGTCCACGGCGTCCAGGCGCATGGGCTGGTACTAGAAGTCCTGTCCGACCTCTGGAAAGGCCACGAGAAACAAGTCCTGAGTAAACGCGAGCGCAAGAAACGCGGGCAGGACCATCCAGCTGCCGAAACGGCAATCGAAGCCGATGAAAAAACGGATGCTGCTGCAGCAGCGGAAAAAGAGGAAAAGGCCAACATCCCTTACCCGCCACGAATCTGTCTCCATTCCTACTCCGGCAACGTCTCCAACTTCAAACAATACCTCAATCCAGCCATCCCCGCACAAATCTTTGCGAGCTTTAGCACTGCGATTAATCTCTCGGACGCGCTGGATGACGAGACGCCACCGTCGTTTGAGGAAATGGTCAAGACGGTGCCGGATCACATGCTGCTGGTAGAAAGCGATTTGCACACTGCGGGAGAAGAAATGGATAGACGTTTGGAGGATATCGTGCGTAGGATATGTAGGATTAAGGGGTGGGGGTTGGAGGAGGGGGTGAAGCAGTTGGGGAGGAATTGGAGGGTGTTTGCGTTTGGGGAAAGCTGAGGGGATGGGATTGAGCGAGCATCATATCATTTCAAGCATTTGCTTCGGCTTGTCAGTATGTTTGTAGAGAGGTATCGAAGTGCTCTCACTTATATGTGTTGGGCAGTTATTTGGATACGATGGCGAGGCACATGTAGACATCATACAAAAACACTCTGATAACCGTGATATGTTTTCCATTCTCTTTTGTAACATCCACTGAGCCATTCTATGAATCAAAATAGAATCATCCGCTCAGTAGAAAAAACTCTTACGCTGCATTGGTCTTCCCTCTCCTTTAGACATGCGGGTATACCACCATCCATCCACAACTCAAATATTCTAAAGAAGACCCTGTAGCAGAAAAAGAATTTCACCCATATGCAGACTGTTCCGAGTCCCGATGATATCCCCCTTCCATGTACCACAAGCTGGTGTGCTGAATCAACTGGTCTAGCAGATAATGTGTTCGGTCCGACCTAGGTACTACTATAGTGAGAGAAAATCTGTTCGCCGAACTCCTCGATCTATGTAGCGGCGCGACTGTGCAAGGTATCGTACTGCCATTCGCCGTAGAAGACGGGTCCCTGAGGGCACGTAGCGGCTTTGAACTCGGGAATGTACTCTGGTTGATGGATCCTACCGACTTGAACCGTGTGAAGGTTGATCGAGTGCAAGAACATCATCGCTTTACTCACTGTATTGGAGTTTTCAGATTTCTTAAGAAGTAGGGCAAGGAAGGGGACAATGGCGGGCCATGCAGGAAAGGGAAAAAGAGGGCGATACTTCCTCAGCAGATTGCGGTAGCCGCCGGTGGTGATGACGAGATTGTTGGAGCAACGGAATCTTTTTGCATTGGGTATTGAGGTAGTGTTTGACAGCCCGGTCTCCCATGTTGGAGTTCAATGACTGCTGGCTTTCCATCACACTCCATGCCCAAGAAGTGTCATGCTCGTAGACCCACAAAGAAGCAATTGTATCAAAAGCTGTTACAAAATGGTAGCGGAATTCTGGAGGAACTAAGATGATGTGAGAGTTAAAAGAAGACAATGGATTGAATGGGGCAGTGGTAGGGAGTACGATAGAAATCTAAACATGTTTAAAGTGCATGGTATAGAAATAAGTAATGTTGATGGATGACTTTTCTATTCTATCTTAGTCTATCTAAGATTCATAAGAATGTTAAAGAGAGAAGCTTCTTCCTGCGTATTACGTCTCTGTAGCATCTAATCCAAACAGCAGATATCAGATACCTGATGTTTGGCCGAGACCAAATGAAAGAGTTTTAAATGCGTGGAAAACATCGCACAATCGAAAAAAAAGGCCAAAACGTTATTCGATGGATTGAAAAATTAGCACTCAGGTACCTTCGCTCTTGATTCAAGGTGTGTTCAAAACTACAAGCAGCGCCAATCACGCACAAGACAAAACCCGCATATGCCGTCAACCTGACGCTCACAGTTTTCCATGAGAGTTTGGACAATCATTGAAGAGAGGGGTTTAGATGCGGGGGATGTTCGCCATCGAGTGGAAAAAAGCAAAAGTCGTGACGACTCGTAGTCAACAACACCAAGGCCCTAGCAAAAGCCCAACCGGAGCAATCATGTACACGGATGCTGGAACTCCACTCTACGAAAGTTGTTCATGGAGTGTTGCGTGTGCGACATTGCGGTGGAACTCCAGAGATCCATATGAAAGGAGCTGGACTGACAACTGTGGCCGCCAAACATCCGAAGTTTCAACAGGTGAAACAAACGATTGACCTGCTAAGTACCTGCTGAATTACCGGAGTTCTGAGCAGCACGCGATTAATAGGACGCAGTCGACATCTAGGAGTCGCGGCCTGCGTAATCCTGTGGTAATTGTAGAGCAGATCTCACGGTCATCCTCGGACAACTACTTTTGGTGCGAACAGTATCCAACGTCTACATTAGACAATGCGTACCCTGCTGGACCAACGGGACGGGACGTCAAACTCTGATTATCACATGCCTTAGCGTTCGCTCAAGCTTTGCAGCAAAAACGCCCACGCTTGCAATTTGGTGTCGTGACTAGTGGCCCACTTAGATAGAGCAATGTGGCGCGCTCATACCGGAAGATTAATAGCTTAATTCCTGCAGGCCGTAGTGTGGGCAGCCTTTGGAAAGTGAACCGATTTGTTTCTCTACTACAGCTGTCGAAGCAGTGAACTGGATGTACTTGGGCTGGTCGTAGTGGTAGTACTGACGCTATTGCTTGAAGACGCCATAAGAGCGGCCACGTATCAAAACCCTCTGATGCAATCTTATTGATATGCACTTCTAGGCAGAAAGGAACGCAAATTTGACGGATCTGTGTGGATTTAACAATTAAAGGACACCATTGCTCCACCACGCGCTAAGGTCTTTCGCCTCCACGCAGGGTTCACAACAACCGCCAGCGAAGAAATCACATAATTACTAGATAACACCATTCTAAGAGAGTACTTGTACCTGTCCGTTGTTTTGTGGTCCATCAGTCCTAATCAAACAGGTGCACTTGGGCGTGCTTTGACCCCCTTGGACGTGCATGTGGAGGAGCATTTCCCCGGCTTTAGAAAGAAATGAAAAAATATCGTTGAAACGGCCTCAACCTTGTTGAACTATACTAAGGGTATTTTTTTCTGGTACTCCGCGTTCTTCACCGGACTAGGGACTACGGGTAGTGTGGGGTGGCCTTGCACATGGACAGGGGTTACAGGTCAAGTCTGATCTAGTCACACCGCTTATTTCACACTTTCCTTGATATGCGTCCCCCCGCGCTGAGTCCGGCTACTTTGCAGGATAAAAAGACTCGGGAATGTGTTTTGAGTAAGTGGGCTGGGGATGCAGGCTTGTATACATCCTCTGCAACCCTAGTCGAGCAGGTAAAGCCGGAGTCGTCATGCAAGAGTTGAAACTTTAGGTCTGGACGCGTAATTTCTGCGTTGGTGGTTGGAGATTACTTACCTAGTATGACGTCGTTTCAGAATAACACAACCACCAAGTTCCCAGGGAATTGGTGCGGATTCACCGGACGCGTGCTTGTCCAGGTGGCTCTGCTCACACACCACCTCTTGGGCAGCTATCAGGGGCTGTGTCTGCGGACAGGTGTACGAATCGGCCACATACGCCATTGAGGCGTTGTGAGACTGAATTTCAATTGCGTATGTGGGCCATCATGGTGGCATACAGCATTTGGGTGTGTTGTGCTAGCCTGGTCGGCCATACCCTGTACGATACCATATCTTCGCGTAAGCAGGTGGCAAGATAAGACAGTCGCACTTTTCCAGACTTGGAATTCGAATCTGCTTGTACCTGCTGCTACTATACTATATTTTGACGTTGTATAACGAAGATCACTGTACAAGTAAGCCAAGAAGCTGATACGTGGAGAGCCGACTACTGCACAATTCAGGACAAGGCCGGTGGTGCAGGGATAGATGGTCGCCTAGAACCACCGGATGCAGAGTGCCCAGGAGGCGTAGCTGTGTGATCCATAGCTGACCCGTGTCTGCATATCCTTTGTAGAAGGTCTGGAGCTGTTGAGGCGTAGCGGGCGAATGGCTTAAGTCCGACTCGCTGCCTAGCATTACACAGCATTGGATCACCGTGAGCGCCAGTCAACGACTATGTCAGTTCGGAGGGATTTTCCACCTTTAACTCCGCCAGAAACCGCCCGCATTTCCCTCCGTCACGTCATGGCCCACGCTGCAGATGGTGAACTGACCCCCATCTCCAAGCACAGTAGCTTTGAGGCTATCTTCGGCTTACCCTCGCCGAACGTAGACCAGGACGCGCGGATCCGCCTGCAGCCGGTGCTTAACCCCCGCATGGAGGGAGAGGGAGTGCGCCCAGAAACTGGCTAGCTTTGCCAGGAACGGTGATTCAAAAGCAAATGGCCATCACATGGCGTGCACGACGTGAGCTGTCTTATGCAAGCCCAATGCTGTCCGCAGCTTCAATGGACCTATAGCGCGGGCGGGGCCAGCAGCGGAGCGGATTCGCGTCATTCTTTTACCTGATGCACCTATTGCTTGGTCAGAGACACCCCCCACGAGGCCTAGCCACAGAGCTCTCTAGCTACATCAACGTGGTGGTCTACTCCACCCGCCGTGCGCCTGCACCAACTAAGGACCTGCAGCCTGCAGATAGTGGAGCTGCATGCTGAGATTTTGCACCCCAGTATTCCACATTTTGCCCACTCCGTAAAGGCCGAGCCTGCTTCAAGCGCCCTTCGCGTCGCTTCCACCTCGGACCATCTTACTCTCCGCCTCCTCGCCAGCCGCGCGACTGCCCTTGGTCCGAAGCTGCCGATAAATTTATCTGGGCCCCTGTTAAATCCAGAAGACACTCAGGCTTTCTTCTTCTTCTTCTTC
>JAODYC010000224.1:6560-18922 GCA_026262405.1 Curvularia hawaiiensis | reverse complement strand
GATAATGTCTCGGAAAATCATACGGTGAGCACAAGGTAGCGAAATAATCTTACTCGCCGAAGGAGAACTCGAAGAGTATGGTACAGAGGAAAAATACTTTCAGACATGAAACGCGCAAAATCATTGTAGGAGGGGCATGAGATAGACACTATAGGGACAAGAAATCTCATTTGGAAGTTCTAAGTCATACAATAATCACAGGGTATTTAAAACAACACGCTCGACCAACAAGTTCGGAAAACGCCCAAAAGAGAAATTTAGCCATCTACCGATAACGCCGACTAACCAGGTCCCTACCGAAACCACCGACTGACCAATAAGAACACCCTAGATCCCCTTCACCCCTGTATCGCGCCCGCTGCTTGTACATCTATCATTATTAGAAAATTTGCACATGACGAAACTTTCCAAGTACTTACAAGATTTTAGGTCTTCGAAAGCGTTCCCAAAAAAACACATCCCCTCATGCTTTATCGAGCATTTGCGTCGTACACTGTACACTTGCTATCACGCCAGTGGTTGCAGCATGTAGCACATCCAGTATCCGTCTTGCAGCTGTTGTCACCACCACATTTGCAGCAGATCCATCGCAATATCTGCGGACGTTCTGGCCGCTGGCGATAACCAGGGTTTGTACCAGTACCCGGGGTCCCATAGCGGCCAGTTGGGTACTTGTAACTGCTGTTGTTGTACATGTCGCTAGTTGATGTTTGAATGGTTCGGAAAAGTTGGTAAGAAGTAGAAGATGTAATTGATTTGTATCTGGAGGATGTGCAAAGAACACGAGCAACTGGGTGAGTGAAACAGTGCGAGTATACTCTGGTGTGTTAACAGAAAACTGTTGCAACACGAGGAAGGGGGTGTTGATGTTATACCAAGTCGCGATGCTCCCTCGAGTCCTCAAACTTGGCTATCGTCACATACACCGCCCTCAATGAGCCCTTGCCTTCAAATTGGGGCACAAAAAGCGTCATCCGATGACCTGGATGCTTCATCTTGCCGCCTAGAAAAGCAATGCTCATCGCCCCTCTTGTCCCTTAGCTGAGTCCCGTTGGACCAATACAGCGGACGAAGAACATGGCTTAGCCAACAGAATACGAAACGTTTCGTGGGAAACAAGCAAGTGGTTGAGAAAAAGTGGGCTTTGGTCACGCATTCCGGAGAATGAGGATCTTAGGGACGGTGAGGTATTCACAGCCGGCGGTGCATGTACTAAAGGTCAGCATGGTTAGCCCAACAGGCGATTAAATCTGAGCTGCTGCCTTCGTTAGTACGAAAAAAGGAGAAAAAAAAGGCAAGAATATCAGCCTTCAGGCAACTTTTTGCCCGATCTTAGTGCCTGGCAAATCACTTGGCGCGCAGTCCTCCAACCAAGTCAACAAATGTGCCGCAGCACTCGGCTTATCTTGCTTTCGGAGGTGATGTGCTCCACATTGGCGTCAGTGTTGCTTTCTTCATACTCCAATCGCATGCTGCAATTTCGAGGACAAGCATTCACTGTTACGATTACAGCAGGAGAAGCATTTATGAGGTGTGTATTGTCTTCTTCGAAGGTGTAGTGTCTCAAGTACCTGCTTATCGGCTCCATGCGAGATCGTCTTGCATATGAGAAGCCATGATTTTTGATGTTGCTCCAGGACGTCGCTCCTGTTCAGACTCTGATCATGGGAAATGAACATGCCATATCGACACTTACGCAACAATACGCGCATGTAAGACTGGCAAAAAGCAAAACTCCAAATAAATATAACCAGTGCATTTTCTAGATATCCTCTGATGCTACAAAACTCCAACCGAAACTAACCCTACATATCGAATGACCCACACACTGAATATCCGCTGCAAGGCCCGTTTCTAAGAAGCAACTGAAAAAGCGCTCCTGAACATAAAATCAGTACTGATTACCCTGGGGTGACTCTGGAGGGAGCTAACATACACGAGTGAGAGTGTATTCACGCGGTTTTCTCAACCCTGCAAGCACTACACTTTTGGTGGTCGCACGATGTGCACACGTTTTGCCAACTGCCCTTGGGACCGTCACCGCAGGAGGAGCAGAACCATACGATTTCACCGCCATCAGTAGCAGCTGGCATGTATTCGTACGGGTTGCGAGCAGGCATTGGCGAGGAGGGAATCGGTTCGGCATAGTCGGAGAAGTTTCCGCCGTAGAAACAGTCTGCAGGAGCTGGCCATTGCTGCTGAGAGAGGGCCTGCTGGCCAGAATAGCGAAGAGTAGAATAAACAGCCATGATGATAGCTGATTTTGATATTGAAGAATGAGCAGAGAAGCTAAGGCGCTGGAAAACGGATATTGAGCGAAGTGTGCATTCGTGACACTGCGTTTCTCAAGACCTTAAATGCCATCGGCTCGTCCATTCCCAAGTCCTGCGGATGCCTCGTCTTTGTCCCTCTCCTTTGCTGCGCCTTCAACAGAAGCTCCACTCTGCAACCGTCGATGCCACACTGAAGTAGCAGTTTCATCAAATGCGTGGTGAGGCCCACAGGCACTCAAGGCGACACTGGACTTCCGACCACTCATGTTCGAGAACTCTGGAGGAATAAGGAGGTCCTACGAGTAGTCGACCGGAAGGCGTAGCAAGGCGATGCATGGCCACACTCACAGGGCGTCAGTGCGCGGTGGTCCGTAGGCTAAGAGTGTATCCCTTTTTCTGTATGCCTTGCTCAAACTGAAGCTAGTCATTGCATCCAGTAGTTCCGGCATCTTGATTCATACATGGCCCAGGGTTTGCAGCAGTAGAGTCCAGCGTTACAGTGAACACGACGATGTAAGGCGGTAGGGTTAACGGAAAAGATGTCCAGATTAGGAAGGAAAGCTTTAATCTCATTTGCCTGGTTCGCCTAGTTTGCCTAATGCGCACAGCAAGGCAGCTCGTTGCTTGGACAAAATTGTCCTCAAGTTCAACGCAAGGACTAGCCCCGAAGTGAGTAGAGGTCTAATGTGGGTACGATCGGAGCGGCCAATACACTTACAGCAGTGTGTCTAACAAACCAAGTGACAATATTCAATAGACAAATCTCGATTAGTTCTAGATTCGGATACAGTCTGGGCAGTTCAACAATTCCGCATTTTCTCATTTGTGGCCTTTTGCCAAGCTCTTACAGCACTCAAAATCTTCACAGCCACAGTCCTATACATCTTCTAATCTGACGATTTCAATCTGCCAGAGATTCGAGCTTTCAGGCTGGTGGGTGGCTTCAGGCGCTTTCCATGTCTGCTGACCAGCCCATCCGTACACATCTCTTCATTCTTGCATGAGTGGCTGTTCCTCGACGCACGACCTCCAACAGCTTCACCAGCATGACTGAAAAATTTATCCAAAGCATTGTAGCCTGGAGCTCAGTCTGTTGAGAAGACTCTGGCTGTGCAGTAGCTGACCAGTGATATTCTCTGCCGGCCGACTTGTGGCAGTGCAAGGTCCAATATCAAGAGGATGACGGTCTTTTGCTCATAGCAGTGGTCCTCGTCAAAGCGGTCTCCAGTTCAAGTTTGATGCCGATACGTCGAAGCTCGCCGGCCATACTGCGCGAAGTCAGTCACATGAACAAGAACAGCCGGTGGGACACCGACTTTGCACACCGACTTTGAGCATTTCCCAAATCAGGTGTTATCAGGCAGACTCACCGTGTGCTGGATGGAATGAAGCTGCTTCTAGGCTAACGATGAGTCAGTGTGTTTGAAATCGCTTTGACTACCAAAGCAGCATATGCTCTATTTACACCAGATGCAGGGCGCAAAGTATATACCCTGGGAATGTTTTGAGCCCCCATCTTCGAATCCAGCCTGCTCTTTATGAGGCATTATCTAGATGCAGCCTCTGGACCCGTGGCCGCTATGCATGATAACTGCCGTCTTCCGCAAACAGCGGAAGGTTTCGGTGAGGGGCCAAAATGGCAGATTGACTATACTCAAAGGCTGACCGACGTGCATAGAATATTGAGGCTTTCCAGTCCTTCTCTCAGCCTTGCGACTCCGGTCAGTGCAATAGGGTTAGCTTCAACAAAGTCATGCGATTGTGGTCCTCCAAGGCAGTCCTCAGTGGTATCAGGAGATCAAAGGACTCGAGTCGTCTGATTTTTTATGAAACAGATGATAGTATGAGAGAAATATGATGTGTCTAAATGACAAGGCTGAAAACGATTTTTTGAAGATTTCATGCACGCTGATGCAAGCGAATGGTTAGTAAGTAATCTGCTCCTTTGAGTCACAATCAGCCCGCAAGTTCAAAAAAGTGCAGTTCTTGAATATACAGAAATATACAGAAGGAGTGAATATCATTACTGTGGAGGGAACTCGAGAAAAAGCAAGTCGGACGTTGGCTCCTGTGGAGCTGCCCCAAAGTCGTGCAGGACCATGACGTCGGCAACGGCCGCTCTCGGCCGATTGGACAGACGGCGCGTCGCACACGCGTGCAGTATTCACTCGCCATGGAATTAAAGGTGTATGAGTTGGCGATACAACAGAATGTTTGCGGAATTCCGGCTGCAACGCGTGTATTGTATGTTAGAATGACGTGTTCCGCGGCGGTGTTGCCAAGGTACTGGCTTCGGCAGCGGACTAACCGCGCATTGATCGCGACCTTGGCTGCGTTGTAGAACATCAGGCCTCCTCCTCGCCGGCCTTCTTTCGAGGGCTCCTAGAGTGAGCGCAGCCTTTTGATTGTTCTACATTCCCATCGCGATGACACCACCACCAGCGGTTACCGATCCGCCAAAGCCCGGCGCAATCACCAACCCCGCGATAGAACAGAAGATTGGCCAGGCAACCTCCGTCATCGTTCCTCTCCTCGAATTCGGCGCGATAGGCTACGAAACCTGGGTATTTGTGTACCTGATCTGTATAAAATACCTCGTGGACCCATCCGACGACATACAACGCGACTTCAACATTCTGCCCCGACGGTCGACCGGCATCGCGCTCATCGTCGTATACGCCCTTCTGCTCCTGTTCCTCACAATAACATGGCTCCGCCTTATACAAATGATATGGTCCCAACCTGACCTCGTCCCGCTCGGGGATACTTCGCGAGAGAAAGAGGATGCCAGTGTGAAGGACTTTGCATTCGATCAGTACGACGCATTCATCTGCGACTACCAAGGGCTACCGCTTTGGTGCGACAAGTGCCACAACTGGAAGCCGGACAGGACGCATCACTGCAAGGAGCTGGGCCGGTGTGTGAGGAAAATGGACCATTACTGCCCCTGGGCTGGTGGAATCATAGCGGAGTCGACACACAAGTTCTTTATGCAATTCGTAGTGTATGGGGCGTTGTATACCACGTTTACTTGGATCGTGATAGCCATTTTCTTAGCAGAGCGCAGTTCGAAGGTACGCATGCTTAGTCGCCGTTGTCGTACAATTAATCGAATATTGACAAATCGTAGATGAGCTCACGACCTGGAACATGGATTGGTGCCCTAGCAGTGGGCGTACTGTTCAGCATTTTTGCCTTCAGCATGTCTTGCATGACGGGATGGAACTTGATGATTAATTACACCTCGGTCGAGGGCATCCAACGAGGTGGCATCCACAACATCGCCTTTCTTATCTCTCAACCATCTCGTCGGTCCAGCACTACTATCCCACCACCTGCAACTCCGCCGTCGACATCTAGCAAAACGCATAAGAAGAAGTCCGCAAGAGCTTTGGAAAGAGAAGGTGCCGAAGAGGAATGGCCAATTCTAACAACGGTGGTGCGTCCCTCTAAACGCTCCTACGTAGTCATGCAGACCAAGCCGTTTGAACATCCCTGGTATACGAGCCTTATGCAAGGCTGGAAAGACACCATGGGTGACAGCATAGTTGACTGGCTACTACCGCTAAGGCAGAGTCCAGGTAAACACCGAAGTCACAGGGGCGAATTCCGGTGGGGAGAGGTCGTGTACGACATGGCGAGGATGTACGAAGAGAAGTATCCCGAGACCAGAGTGGCGCTTCTTCATGGTTCAAGCAGGCGCTGATCTTACTAACATTATTTCTGGATGTTCTCATTTTCAACAGCCAGCAGGGATGTGTTTCTTATTTTCTTATTTCAGAGTATATGATACCCACTTCGGCTGTACATAATCGCTCCCAACGGGAAAAACTAAGTAAATAACGAAAAAGCAAGCAAAAGGTGTGATCTTCAACTGTGAGTCCGACCAGGCTTTAACTCAACGTCATCTCTTGTCCATCAAAGACCGACATCAATGCCACAGTAACAAACAGGTGTGTTCTAGATCCGTCCTCTCGTCATCAATTCACACTTGCCATGCAAGACTCAGCTTGTCCACTGCGTACCCCTTGGGCCCGATAACATCGCACAGAAGAGACAATGTAACCTCAAATGGCTTCCCACAAGTTGCTGCGCGGTCCCTTTTTCCTTCCCCCCGATCTAACAAACCCACTTTCTTTAATCCGACTCTCATGATAGGTTGTGACATCGCAAATCCGGTACACTCCGGACCCAGGGCGCGGGTAATCGTATATCGCGGACCAAACTCTGGATGAAAGCCTGGTGCGCTTAGCACCAATGATGCCGTTTAATGCAACACGCTCGAAGTAACCTAGAACTGCACACACCAGCTGCAGGTTCCATCATGCAGCGGAGACATCGCCGCGCGAAGATAGGTCTCCAAACGGTTGCGAGTCTGGGTAGATTAACAATAGGTTGAACCGGGGATTTGGTATACATTCAGGTTTTCTCTTTCTGCGTCTCTGTCCCGTCTGTCTGTTTATCAGGCCACTTTAGCTTCTGGAAAATACCGTGTATGCAGCCTGAACCCAGGTCACTTCAGATGATGGCGTACTAGACACACATAAACACACACACAGACGTGGACATATTACATCTTCACATGACCGCATGCGCATGCGCACGCACATGTGCGCGACACTAATGGCATCCATGGCTCATTTTACACGCGGTGATCTTCAGGACAGTATTTTGTTTTACTTCCTTGAGACGCTCTGGACTCTCGTCTCGGACCCATGGGTGAGGAGGCAAGGCAAGGACATGCATATAACGTTATAGTAGCCCTTTCCCGCGGAAGTTGCCATCGAGGCGGGGGAAAGAGAGTGTTAGAAAGCGTAATCGACGACGACGATGGAAATGACGGCGGAGATCATCATCTCATCTGCTGCGCGAGGATCGAGAAACGAAACGGCTTTCCTGTTTGGGGGGTGGATCACGGGTGGAGGGGAATGCAAGTCAGAGAGAGGGATCTGCATATGGGGTATGGGTGGTAGATCTTCATCTTTACTCATCTTGATAAGCGCTGGGGTTTCATGTTCGTGAAATTTAGGTGGGCTGGAAGGAGTGTGTGAGTGAGAGAGAGATGGGAATGAAGAACAATATGTGACGTTGACATGTTGTGTGATTGCCTGAGAAAAGATTGTTGAAACCTGAACCCTGCACGTATGTGCAAAAAGAGGTTGTGGATTGCCCTGGAAGAGGGGAGACTTGCTGTGGGGACTCAGGCAACACATCCATACACACACCCATGCGCATGTTCCTGCAAGGCTGCAATCTACATTCGGGCAAGTACGGGTGGCTTGTTGTATGCTCGTCACGAAGCCGCGATGTTGCCGTGGATCGGCACCCCATAATATGACCGTTTCACCATAGAACCATGGATGCTATGTATGGCGGGTCCCGTCGACGACAAGGGGGAATCTTATTGTCACAAAAGGCGAAAAACACGACAAGGTTTGGGGCTGGCCCGGGCAAAATTAAGAAGAAAAATTAACGATAACATTTTAGGACATATCGAGACATGACAGGGCTCATGCAACCATGAGGTGATGAATCGGCGCCTCGTTTCGTCCTCAGGCAAAGTCACCGGCAAAAGAGGTGGGGTGGGAGGAAGGGAGACAGGCGCGATAGTCCCCGAAATAGTGGAGCTTTTCCTCTTTATTTTTCACCTCTAACTTGTCACTTGTGTCAAATGACTGAAAATGGCCTATAAGATAAGTTCCCCGGTGTGTGATTATTAACATCCCTGTGTGACTCGTTTCAAGGTTCAGCGGCGCGTGAGTGTCTGACCAGCTCCCTGGTAGATATCATCCCTGCAGATAACATCATTATCACCCGGTCGGGGATGGATGTGACGGGCAAGTTGGACGAGCAACACCTAGCCACAATCAGGTCATTAGTACCGGGGTGGTAGAGCAAGGTTGGTTTAGCCGGGAAAAAAGAGGAAAATAGTCGTTGGCCAGACCAGCCCACCTGGCTCCGATCCCCCAGGGTTGGGGCTTGCATCGTGCACGCCAGGCCTCAAAGAGGTGTTATCCTTGCCGGCGATCTCCAGCATGGGTCCCTCTTAATGCAAACCTCGCTCACCCGCTTCACCGGACGGAGTTGATTTGTGAAAATGGAATTCACATGTGGGGCGCTCAGAAAGGGCTGGCTGGATTGTCCTGTTTGTTCAGCTAGGCTTGGTTGTCGTATCGGGTGCTTGAGCCGAAGGAGAAGGCGGGCAACGAAAGCTCCGCGCGCCTCGAACATGAAGAATTGTGGAGACCTGTGGGCGAGAGGCACAGGTATGAGTGGACCCTTCCTCTTCCCCCCTTCTCTAAGGGAATTCAATATTTCGATACATGTCAAGGCTCAACCTGTTCAGACTCATGTCGAATGGTAGGTACCCTGGCTGCACGCCCGACACTCCTAAAATATCAACGGCATCTGCAGTGTGCTCAAAGGTTAACCGTTGTGCATCCCGTTTGGGGCTTGGCTAGTGAAACACCGAAGCTTCCGGTAGCGTTTCGAGCATAGCGTCAACAGTGCCATGGCTATCAAGTTTGGGAAATACTGGCGATACAGACTTCCCTGTTTGGGCAATCTAGAGCCTTACAGAACCATATCTGGCTGTTTGGCTATAGATTATGTGCATACGCTATCCGGTCGATAGTCTAAGGACCGGGGTGGATCTTTTATGCATCGCGTAAGCTGTCAGTTGGGGTTGTTTCATCTTGTTTGCGGCTGGAGAAGAGTATTTGTCAATCAGTCTGAAATCTGGTGAGTGGTAGAATCATGGAATGGACAACTGTAAGGGTTTGCAAGAAACCGTGTATGAGATTAGAGTATGAATGTAGAGACAAAATCCGAGTCAGAACCGAAAATAAGTATCCATTGAAAGCCGCCAAGTGCAACTTGCGACGTAACGATACCTGGTACGCCGTTTCCCATGATGCAAAAATATGTCCTCCGATTTGGGTCCCAGGGTATTCAACGTTAGGAAAGTTCCAGATGGCTGATGCACCCAGTGAAAAGCTTGGAAAACCCTTTAGCACCCATGTGAAGCCTGAAAGATAGAAAAAAGTCGCCCAAAGAAAAAAAAAGGCCTCGAAGATTTTTGGATCAACCAATGTAACGATGACGGCTAAACAAGAAAAGAACATGTGTTGGGATCGTACCCATGACTACGTCTAAGGGACTAGGAATGAGCAAAGTATCACGGGAATGAGTCGCAACTCCCGAGCAACTTCCGAGCTTGGCAAAACTATGCGTCGGGTGCGTTGGCTTCCCGTTCGCGTTGCTCCTTTTGTGGGGCCCGGCGGCGTGCGTTGATGAACCAGTTGGAGACCTAAATGGTGTCAGCGACTTGTTCGGTACAATGCCATGACGTTTTGTAAAAGCAACAAAGCGGCCCCGAAACCACGCTGCTGTCTAGACAATACGACACTGAAAGACGGGAATGTCATGTGTAGTAGACGTGTCAAAGTTGGCACACGCGCTGGTGGATGTGATTACGTACCTGATTCAAGCTCAAGCCAGTGCGGTTGCACAGTTCCATTTTCTGGTCTTCTGTTGGGTAAGGCGACTGCCTGTTGGCCGCAAACCAATCTTTGAGCAGGTTGGTAGCCTCTTTGGGCAGGTTTCCTCTTCGCTTCCTGTTGAAAGCGCTGTGATCAAGGCCGACGTTGTGCTGGAAGCGGATATCACCGCCATAGGGGCCATCGTAGGCCGAGTAGCTAGCTCGAGGATAGTACGAATCTTGGGACCTTTCGTAGCCGCCGTAGGCTGCTGCTTGGTGATCGTGATAATAGCCCTGAACCATGGGTGGTGGTGGGTATGGGTTCTGAGCAACGGGCTGGTGGATAGCTGGCTGGGCAAATGACATCTGGCCCTGAGGGGCAGGCGATGACCGGTGGCGGACGTGGGGGTGCATTGGGGGCGGTTGCTGATGTGGTGGTGGGTAGGAAGGAGTTGAACGGTGAGAGTAGCTCGAGGGTACCGGTTGTACGGGATGCTGTTGAGCACCGTGGGGTGAGTAGCTGGCCAGAGTAGGATCAATTGCACCGCCCATGCGATGGGGCTCAGCAAAAGGCTGTTCGATGGTACCGCGAGCGTAGATATCACCTAGTGTGTCGACACGCCTACGCTTGTTGTCTGCCCATGCTACCTCATCAAAATGGGGTTGTGCGTGAGGAGAGCTGTCGGCCGAGCCATGGCGGCGTTGTGGTGTCCTTGGTGGTGTGGTAGTTCGTGTGGTATGGAGAAACTACACCAGTCAGCTGTGTTCATCTTCAGGCTGAGTGCAATGATTGGAGCATCATACCTCTGAAAAGGACGGGAGCTTTCCGGGGAAATGCTGTTCGCCTGGCTGGATTGGTGGAGAGCTGCGCATGTGGTGGTTCTGGAGTTCTGTCAGAGTGGAGCTCGAGTGTACAGATGCCGGTTGTTTCTGGTGGGTATGTGCATCAGAGCAGTCAAGAGAGCGGGTTTGCTCTGACAGTTGTGGTGCGAGGATAGAATGAAGGTTGGATTGTCTCGCTGGTTGGGGTGAAGTGGGCCGGTCGTGGTGAAGGGAAACGAGGGAGCGAGGCAGCACAGCTTCATGAGCGTGCTGATCCATGACTGCAGTCCCAGTTGGGGGTGGGGGATGAGACGTGGAAACGGGAGGGTGCGTGGTGCGTGGCTGAAGGCTGCACACCTTCTCTCCTTGGACAAGTGCTTGTCCAGAGGCGCGGAATGGGCCAGGCAGTGTAGGTGACGGGGCTTTGAGAGCAGGCTCGAGGAAAAGTGGAGCAGACAAGGGCAAAGGGGAAACGAGGGGAGAAGAGGCAGATGCAGAAGTAGCAGGTTGTTGACTTACCGCAGCGACCATGTTCGCCAGCGGGCTCTCGGCAGAATGTGTAGAGTTCATTTTGCGCGAGTGCAGTGGTTCACAGTGACGGTGCGGAATATCTTGGAGGGTAAGATATTCCATACGAGCAATTGGGCGGGATTATTTAAATACTCTGCAGAACAGCACGCGTTAGCGAATTCGAGCGTTGTGTGTCAATGTGCCCATGGTGAGTGGACGGGGCGCCATTGCTCATCCATAGTTGCTGACAGCTTGGTACCAGCGTTGACTGGCACCGTTGAATGCCATCACCCACGAGCATGGAGCCAAGAGACGGGCATGCTGCGGAGGGAAGGTGACTTACCCAGGTATCTAGGTGGTGATGTAACAGGTAACTGGATCAGGCAACGCAAGGGTCCAATACAGAGCTACCGAACCGAGAAACGTATATCGCAGATATATGCGGGGTGGGCAGCGGAAGATGGGATATTATGGTACAGAAGGCTCGCTATGTATCCGATGGACAGACAATGTACAAGGAGAGAGCCACAGTGGTGGGGTAGGGGGGGTCGTGGTCGTTGGGAAGGGCAGCCGGCGCAAGCACACAGCGAATCGTAAGAAGAAAGGTGGTTGTCTGGGGGAGAGGCTGGGTCGTGATGACGGGTGCGAGAGTGTTTAAGAAGCAAGTGTGTGTGAGCCAAAGGAGGCGTTGCAAAGGGCCAAGCAAGACTGCAACGGGCCGTACATTTCCCATGCCTCTGATCGTGCAGCACGAGCAAATGAGCCAGGGGGGGCTGTGAGCAAAGGCCAATGAAAAGGGAGCAGGCGTGTTTAGCAAGACGTGTGTAGGCCTTGACAGGTAGGGTTAAGGTTTAGTCGATATTTCTCCGAACGTGCACAATGCAGGCTGTGGCCGGATAGAGGCCGAGAGTAGGAAACAAGAAGGACCCTCGAGCCTAACGCCGCAGGATGGGGCACAGGCCAGCGCGCTGAAGCCGCGCCGTCTGCTGCAAGCGCCATTGAGCGTCGACCCGGTGTCTCCACCTTTGGCATCGTCGCAGATCTGGCTGCATCTGACTCGGCGCAGAGAAACGGACCAGGGTGTCGGTCTGCCTCTGGCTCATTCTGTCGCACGCTGGACCTCGATTATCTCATCGGCGTGCCCACACGCTGGATGCCGCAGCCATTTTACAACGTTCCATGACGGCGAAGAAAATAGACAATGGCATTACCCAAGAGACTTGTGGAGCTAACAGCCAAGCCATATGACATACCGTAGCTGCACACACACACACACA
>JAODYC010000223.1:7135-25124 GCA_026262405.1 Curvularia hawaiiensis | reverse complement strand
CGCATGTCGTCTGCTTCTTGGTGCTGTTGAAGGAGGTTTGTTTCCTGGTATGGCCATATACCTGACCTTCTTCTACACCAAGCGCGAGCTTGCGCTGCGTATCGGCTATCTTTTTGTATCTGCCGCGCTTGCTGGAGCCTGCGGTGGTCTCCTTGCCTACGCAATTGGCCATATGGATGGTATAGCTGGCCAACGTGGGTAAGTATCTCCTCTCAGTGTGAACACCTTGAACAACCTTACGATATCTAAGGGACTGGTTTTTTAATTGTAGCTATTGAAATTGACCGTGAATGATAGATGGCGCTGGATCATGATAATTGAGGGAATCCCAACTTTTATTCTCGGCATCGTAACCTGGTTCGCTCTGCCCAACACCCCCGAAAGCGCGTACTTTCTCACCGCTGAAGAAAAGGCCTACGCGGCAGCCCGTCTGAAGCGACAAACAGGCTACACCAAGAAAGCCGCGGAATTCCACTGGGCCGACGTCAAGAAAGCTTTCAAAGACTGGAGGGTCTGGACTTTTTGCTTTGCCCAGTTTGGCTCAGACACCATGCTTTACGGATACTCTACTTTTCTGCCGACCATCATTCGCTCGATCAATACTACGGCTAGCAGTGCCATGATTCAGGTTCTGACCATCCCTTGCTATGCTCTGGGCGCCATCACGTACCTCGTCGTTGCGCACTTTTCGGATCGACAGCAGAAACGCGGCTTGTACAGCGTGCTCCTCGGTATCATCAGCATCATCGGATACGCCATGCTGATCAGCGATTCCAACTCAAAAGTGCACTACGCAGGTTGCTTTCTCGTTGCCATGGGCCTGTATGTCTGCGTCGGATTACCGCTAGCTTGGCTTCCGACGAATATGCCGCGATACGGTAAGCGGACTACAGCTACGGGGATGCAGCTTAGTATAGGAAACTGTGCGGGTATTATGAGTGCTTTTGTAGGTCTCTTCTTTGCGGCCTGAGGGGGAAAGTCGCGTACCTGAGCTAACGAGTCGATAGATATACCCTACAGCGGATCGGCCCCGCTTCATCAAGGGCCACGGTATCACCATGGCCATGGTGGGTTTCGCATGCACATGTTATGTTATCCTGTGGTTCCACTTTAGCAGAGTGAATGCTAAGCGTGAGAGGGGTGGAGAGCAGCATCTAGTACAGGATATGAGTGACGAGGAGATTGCGGAAATGGGAGATGATAGTCCGAGGTTTAGATATACGATCTGAAGAGTTAGGCATGGAATAGCGAGGAAAATATGCGGTTTTCAAGGCGTTTGGAAGATACTCTGAGCACCTACGGTTTGGTGATGTCCTTGTGATGAATGATGGAAATGAGGGTTGCTACTGTCTAAATTCATCGATGCTCTGACCCGGCTTTATTCATATGTGCTTAGTCTGCGTTAACTTTTTATACTATCATGTCACTAGATATGTGTCTTCTCGAATAGGCAAGTCTGAGTTTCAACATTATACTACCTAGCTGGCGTTTTCTCGACAAGAGTAACTTGTACATAACTGAACTGAATGAACTCAGATAGAAACAACCAAGACTTACTGCCTCTCTGTCAAACAGCTAACAAAAGACAAGAACCACCCGTCACTTCTTCTGCCACCACCACAACCCAGCAACCTCCCAATACGCCTCATGAAACGCCTCAGGATGATCCCTTACATACTCATCACAAGTCTCTGCTCCCGTCTTCTCCCGACACGACTTATTCCACTCCCTGCCCGCCCAATCTCCACAGAACGCAGTGTTAAACACAACCCTAAGATCTCGAAACCGCTGCTCAAAATCACATCCCTCGCCACTAAATCGCGCAAGCGGCGGGCCCCAGTTCGCGGGATTAGGCTGCTTAACCGTCTGAATCGCGGGGGAAAAGCCACACAGCAATACCACCAGCCGTCCACTCCATAGCACAGATGCCGCCAGACACGCTGTTGAACGATGTTCCATACGACGGAAGTTTGGATTCCGCGTTCCCAGCAACAAGTTGCGTATCGCTTCCCTGCTCTGGAGCTTGAATCGAACAGCCCATATTCTTACCCTGCCCTTCGGCATTCACATCGCAGTCGCTCGTTAGCATGGTGCCTGAGAAACGAGATGTAATGGCTCCTTCGCCGCCGTCTCCAGTAACACTACTGCTGTTATCTACCACGCACCCGCTGGAAGTGTGCAAGGTAACCTTACTGGTCTCATCGTCATTCACTCCTTCCAGGATATCTATCTCTCCGCCCTCTGGCCACGTCTTGGATGCAGACACAAGCCAGAACGCGGGCCATACGCCGCACTGTGACGCGGGCATGTGCCGTATGTCAGCGACGAGCAGGCCGTGGTTCCAAGTTTTCTTGCTCTCGAGGCGCACGGAAGCCCGGCCGGTAGAATTGGCGTCTTTACTTGTAGAGTCTACGCCTAGGTAGATGGAGTAAGTGCTAGGTAGGTACCCGATTAGGCGCTGGGATACAGCCGAGGAGAGAGTTTGATACTGGACGAAGCCGTGGGTAGGGTCGGGGTCGGAGAAGAAGTTGAACGCTGGAAAGAAGTTGTCGTAGGTCATGTTGTCAGTGAGGGTGTATTGGGGGGTTGCGGTAGTGTCATTGGTTTGGGCGGTGCTTAAGAGGGCGAAGGAGATGGTGGCTAGCACCGTGGAAAGTTTTGATGAGTACATGGATGTATATGCAGAGACGAAAACCTTTGAATCCCGGCCTTGATGTTGAGTTTCTAGTATGGAGATGTACGGGAGCTGGATGGGGTTGTGATACTATCGTGTGAGCAAGTGACGGGATTGATGGAATATATGTCGGTTGGAAATGTGGTGAAAGAGACATTGTGGTGTAACAATACCGGGAGTCCATAATCGCTATTGTGATTAGAAACTTGTGACAATCTTGTATCCAGCTTTCACTCTATTCATCCTTATAGTAGCGAGACTGGTGAAGAAACTTCTGTGCGCAACGTAACTTGAGTACAGGGCTTTTGGATAGAAGAAAACGAAGGCAGTAGTGACAAGATCAATGGTTGAAGCTTTTCAATATATTCACATGTGGGGCACCTGGCAGGCTGATCTTTTGACGATGCATCAATCAGCCCCTTCCCTCATATACCGTTTATTTTAACATACCTCCGACCTACACCGCCGCACTCTCCCCACCACTCTTCTTACTCTTCGGCACAATTTTGAGCGAAAAGTCCACGTGCGGCACGCCCTGGTGTATACTACTCGTGCTCACAATGTCAATATCCGCACAAACATACTTCTCAACATTGTACTCTGTCAGTCCACCGCTGACCTCGACGAGGAACTGCTTCCTGTCACCCGTTCCCCGGCCCCACTTATCTTTCAAGTCCTTTGCAGCCACTTGAACACCCTCAGGTGTGAAGTTGTCCAGCATGACAATATCAGCACCGGCCGCAATCGCCTCGTCAGCCTCTTCAAAAGACTGACACTCAACTTCAACCTTGATAGCAAAGCCACCTGCGGCCTTGGCGGCTCTGACAGCATTAGTAATGCTTCCAGCAGCGACGATGTGATTGTCCTTGAGCATCGTCATAGCGCTCAGGTCAACACGATGCGCATCCACGCCACCAACAAGCATGCCGTACTTTTCCACGAGGCGGAACCCAGGCGTAGTTTTGCGGGTGCCAGCAAGAATATTGGGATAACCCGCGCCGCGTAACAGGGTCAACAACCGATTGCTCTTCGTAGCGATGCCAGAGCAGCGAGCAAGCGTGTTGAGCGCCACGCGCTCACCCAGCAAAAGGTGGCGGACTGGGCCACGGACTGTGGCGCAGTGCGTGATGGGCTTAAAAGAAGTACCTTCTTTGACATGCCATTCGACCCTGACCAGATATCAGATCTTTAGATGAGTGCTAGGTATGATGGAAATAGACTCACGTGCAGCCCAGCTGTCGGAATACTTCATCGAAAAATGGCACGCCGGCGACTATGCCCTGCTTCTTTGTCAGCCCAAAGAAATATGAAACGTACAAGCAGTGACAAGAAAGTGCCGCACCTCACTCTTCCCGAGCAACTTGGCCTCCGATATTTCCTCTCCTACGACAAATCCGCCGTAATCGAAGCTCGGCGTGTCTTCCTCCAGCCATTCCGAGACAAATCGCTTATACGTTTGCGGCAGCAGATGAGCCACCGCACCGTGTGCTGGAGCGCCTTCAACCTTTGCCATTATGAAGAGTATGGTACGATATGGTTTTCCGAAAGTGAGATGACTCTTGCGGCCCTTTGTGTCTTGCTGGTGGGAGGCGAGTATCCGACAATGGACGTTGTCGGAATCTCTGTCGGAACGAGGCGCCGGCACTAACCGGGCTCGTCATAGACGGAGCAGCCGTCTGAGGATACTTCTACGGACCGTCGAACATCTTCTTTGCCTTTTTGGGCATTCAACTCATGTGCTGAAGTGGTGTTTGCCTTTAGGACACATTGGACTGTCCTAGTTTACAACTTAATAATACTAACTCTTGCACCACCTGGAATGCATTCACATGACAGGTTACTGACAGCTATGGTACCGAGTAAATAACAGAAACAAGTAAAGATTTCATCGTTTGATTCATGAACCTCTACGTCATTAGTCTAGATTTCTACAAACATGTGAAAAAAAGAAGGAAAAGTCCATCACTGAAGCTGGCTGCAACAGGTGGTTCTCTGTGAGAGCAAAGAGAGCTAGCTAGGATACTTCAAAATGTGCATTGCTACGCTCAGCAACCTGTATCTATAAGGAACTCTATCCCGCAATCATAAACGACAACTCAAGAGACCACACGTAACTGTCTCGGGGGATCTTCGAGACCAGCACTCTCGGATTCGCATATAATGCATTCGCATTCTCCCGTTGGTGAAGACCTAACATGGGCTAGCCATGTTTCAACATTATCTTCTGGATCGTAATACTTCGTATGTGGCTCTGCTGAATTTACGCATTGTGCGCTCTGCCCCTGTGAACAACTGTCCTCGTCAGACGACTGCTCATCGCTACCGTCATAGGCATTAGCATCTTCATCTACTCGGTCCTTGTATGTCGTCAAAAAGTCGTCTCTGTTGTCAATCAATCCTAGGACCTTGTCAAGATTCTTCTTCAGCCCTTCACAGACGTGACAGTCATCATTAGTGATTTGGCTTCTTGGCAAGTTGTCAGGACATATGTCGTTGTAATGCTGGTGACTCATAGCGAGTCTGAGGTGTCCGCAGTGGTAGAAGATGAAGTGTGTGATATACATTGTGATGAGCTCGATTGTGGGTGTTGGTTGTATATCGATAGTTGTGAAGGTTTGCGAGGGTGGCTTTGGTTAGCAGAGATGAAGTTTAAAACTGACATACTGTCTCACTCTCTCACTGTATCACACCTGACGCATACACTGTTTGTGAGCTCCATGACTGCATTTCTGTGTCCATCATAAGTAAGACATCGGCCAGCTGCGTCAGACATTGTGCTGTTGAAGCCAATACGTGACTTGCATCGTGCACATAATCATTTCCGAGTCGACTAGTTGACCTTGAATAAGTACAAAATCGACTTATTCATGGCCCGCAAGCCTGAGTCAAATATCGCTGCGGACGTTCAGAGTACAGGACAGTCGCAATGAATACAGTTTGACGGAGAGTGGGAGGCATAAGGTATGACTTCTCAGGAGAAAGAAGCAGTAAGTAGTGGCGAATTCACGACTAGGAACATTGCCCGTCGGAAACCGGATGCTGGTAGACGAAAGAAGGCGGAGTATGCATCCTGTTATTGAATGCTGGGACTGGATATCGGCACAGCGATAGTGGATAACATCTTGGCTTCCCCGGAAAGCTTCCCGCATTCATATGCAACGCATAGTCTTGGCGGAGCGGACGCGACGGAGCACCAGAGTCCCTGGCTATAGCAGTTGAAGTTGGACAAGTCAAGACGGTTGTCTTTGGTGAGGATCACGTGACAGAGTAGCCGGAGCCGAGGGTAATACAGCACAATCAACACGAGATCTGTCGTGGGAAAGGTGCCAAGTCCAAAGCCGCAATCGGCCATCCAACCTACTGGAACCCACCGTGCTGTCGTAGGCGCCATCAACGCCTGGTTTTCGACAGCGCGCCACTTATACGAAGTAATAGCTAGGGGTTCCTGCATGTTGCTGCGTAAAGTACTACGTATCCGAAGAGTCGGGTATGGGCCAGGTACGGATGTTTTTGCGAAGATTACTATGGCCATAGGTGGTGATTTAGGATAAACCCAGAACGTCGGGGGGTTTGCGAATTACGAAGTAAATTTCAATGCCGGGCAATTTACACTGCTGACTACACCCCGTACTTTGCAAAGGTTAACAGCCAAAGTGGAACGAGGCACTGATCAGCAACGAAGACTTCCCTAGCAGTCATGACACCTTGGCATTCGTTTTATCGGGCCCATACACAGTGTTGAACTCGCTCACTTGACCTTCACTGTCCGCAACCAGCAATCGATACACGCCAGATACGGTGGCGACTCAGCCGGCGCCATGCATTGCACTAGAAATGCCTGGATCCCAGGATCTGGACTGTGCTGGCATCGGAACATGTGGATAGCATACATGTACACATGTACATACATGCGTATGTAGGTAGATTACCAATGTCAGATGTACGGAGTACGTACTTCGTAGATAAGCACATGCATAGGACCGACTCGCCAACGCTTTGCGTATTTTCCTGGTTCTTTGTAGAGGGTATATGAATTTGCATAAACTGATACACAGATGTGGAGCGGACGCTCAATCCGTTCTAGGGCCCCGAGATGGAGGGATCGCTTGCATCCTGCTAAAGAGCCTGTGGGTAAATTCAGCAAGCAACCGCACACCCCAAACTCGGATCCAGATGAGCCAATGGGAATGGTCGCCGAAAGAGGAATTTGTCGTATTTCAGTAGCAACGTATGTAAGCGTAGGAATGATGGTTTTTTGTCAACTGCCGAAACCGCCACCGTTAGGAGGAAGCCAACATGTCGTCCCGCCCAGCCAAGGACTCGACCACATCCAAGCCATGGCCGCCCGCCATCGGCGCACGCTGCACGAGTCAACCCATGTTGCCAAGGCCCGCCCCGCACCCTGTCGGCCAAAGAGAGTGTCGCTCACTATAATGCTGGTCGGTGAAAGTTTCCTGTGTCGACTCGCTTGACTCCCCCCGCAGGGAGGGCATGTTGGGCCGACTTAAAAGAGACAAGGGCGCGGTGGAGCGGGCTTGGAGCTAAACATGGCCAAATTGGCTCCTTCTGAGAGCAGATTGTAAAGTCAACTGCCGACACCCTTTTCCTGGTTCTTGTCCAACGCCTCGATAACGCCTCCTTGACCAAGAAGTCCGTCGGAATCGAGATCCACCACATGTTCTTATAGGGGCTGTGCTCTTCCCCAGATTCTTTTCCCCAGACTCTTGGATAGTGCGGGGTGGCAGCAGTTCGACGAGAGTTTCTTTGCGCCTGACTGGATTCTTGGCCACGATATTTGCCTTCGACAACATGGCGCAACCGATAGGTGTTATGGACGAGCGCTCTCCTGCGGCGCTCGAAAAGGGTCACGATGTTCTTTGTATGAATCACTCTGTCCTGATGCGACAAAACGCTAACAAAAGTTTTCCAGACGACGAGGCCAATGGAAGCGATCGATCCACAGAGGGTGAATTTGCCTGGACAGCTGAAGAAGAAACACAGGTCCGACGCAAACTGGACCGCGTCATTGTGCCACTTACAACTTTTCTGTACTTGTTGTGTTTTCTCGACCGGTATGCTGCACGCTTTGGATCCATGATACAGCTGCTGACTTGCGAAACAGAATCAACATTGGAAATGCGCGTATCCAGGGCATGGGTGTTGATCTAAACCTCAACCAAGGTGTCCGGTTCAACTGGGTCACTTCCATCTTCTACATTGTCTACATGTTTGTCGAGGTACCCAGCAACATTATTCTCAAGAAAGTCGGGCCCAAGTATTATCTGCCGCTCCTCGTGTGTGGATTCGGCATCGTCTCGCTCTGCACTGCGTTTGTGCACAACTTTGGGGGCTTGTTGGTCGCAAGAGCTTTCCTAGGAGTATTCGAAGGAGGTGTCATGCCGTAAGTTTTCCGATGAGTCTTGCAATCTTCACAAACTGAGTCTTTGTAGTGGTCTCGCCTTCTTTATTACTTGTTTCTACAAGCGCAACGAACTCCTTCTCCGTGTAGGCATCTACGTCTCGGCTGCCTCCATGGCTGGAGCTTTTGGTGGTTTGCTTGCTACTGGGTATGTATCGCGCTTTGCTCGGAACTATTGAATGGCAACTGACGTCAAAACAGCCTCTCTCGCATACCTCCATGGGGAGCATCTGGCATGATTATCCACACGTGGCGCAATATCTTCTTCTTTGAGGGACTTTTCACTGTACTTGTTGGACTTGCCGCTCCTTTCTTGATGCCTCGTAGCCCTGAACAGTGCTGGTTTTTGAACGAGCGCGAACGCATGATCGCCTCCAAGCGACTTGTCCTAAAGGGTGGAGCCGACGAGAACGAGAAGACTGAAGTGCACCACGTCAAGAGGGCCATGATGAACATCACCAACTACTTTTGCGCGATGGGTTTCTTTTTCATCAACATTACTGTGCAGGGTATCTCACTTTTCATGGTAAGTTTGAATATTCGCTGGGGAGAGCCACATGCTGACAAGTCCATCAGCCAACTATTCTCGCCGACCTTGGCTGGAAATCTACAAAGGCACAGCTGTACTCTGTGCCTCCGTACGTGTGCGCCTGCTTGATCGCTATTGGAGTCGCCTTTTTGTCGGACAAGACCAACCGTCGCGGTATCTACCTGGCCGTCTTTACCCTCCCCGCTATTGCTGGCTTCTGCATCATGCGCTGGGCGACTGACCCGGAAACTCGCTATGGCGGTATCTTCCTGATTACCATTGGTGCCTTTCCCGGTGGCCCTGGATTCCTCGCATGGGCAGCAAACAACGCGGCAGGGCCTGCGGTCAGATCAGTTTCCACAGCCTATGTTGTTACTCTGGGAACCGCTGGTGGTATTCTCGCAACTTGGTATGTCGCTCTACTTGTTCTTCTTCGTACTGGATTGTATCGAACTCGAAACTAACAAAACCGCAGGACCTATACTTCCAAGGATGCGCCGCGCTACCCCATCGGCCATACAATCAACCTGTGTGGCCAGATTTGCGTCTGCCTTCTCGCTATTTTCGGAATCTTTTACTGCAAGTGGGAGAATAGGCAGCGTGATTTGGGCAAGAGGGACCACCGTTTGGTGGGCAAGACGGCAGCGCAGATCAAGGACCTGGGATATCGGCATCCGGAATTCCGATACATCCACTAAGCGTGAGGTGTTGATGATGCTGGATGATCCATGGATACATAATCTCAACGCTCTGTCCAAGTTGTTTTCCTTTTGCTGAATATTAGCGTAATGGCATGACTAGGAGTACGGGAAATTTCAACCTTTCCTCTTTCAAATGCTCTTTCTTCGTTTTTTATGTGATGGCTTTATTTTACAGAATCGCGTATTCTAACATTCCTGACTCTATTGGTTGGATTGATAAAGCGAATGGCTGAGCAGAAATTCAACATTCAAGCGACGGCGTACGTAGGAATGCGGCGCATGCACGTGCGTCATTGGCTCGTGCGGAAAAGAACGGCATGGCGCAATGCATGGCGGGGCACGGCGGGGCACGACAAAGTGAGAAAGAGTTCAACGCCCAAGATGCTATGGAGGACGAGGATGAGCGCAAAGTCTTACAGCGCCTCAATTGACGGAGTGCAGCCCATCAGTCTACAGTTGGCCCGCGAGTGCAGCGCGTCTGTACGTGTCGGCGCCCTCCGTAACCTCGCCAGCGCTCTACTTGCTAACAATGGCACGCCCGCAAATCTTTTTGCAGGCCGCGGTGACTAACTCGGCCAAGTCCGCTTCTCCATGGGCAGATTGAAAACCCACCAGCCGCCCCGTCGCCTCCTCTTCTTCTGTTCCCCGTCTTTTCACGATGCCTGTCACCGTCGTCCTCGGCGCCCAATGGGGCGACGAAGGCAAGGGCAAACTCGCCGACATCCTCGCCCACGAGTCGCAAATCTGCTGCCGTGCCCAGGGCGGTAACAACGCCGGCCATACCATTGTCGCCCACGGTGTCACCTACGACTTCCACATCCTCCCCAGCGGTCTCGTCAATCCCGGCTGTATCAACGTCATCGGAAGTGGCTGCGTTGTTCATGTGCCCAGCTTCTTCAAGGAACTCGAGGCGCTCGAAAAGCATGGCCTACACACCGACGGCCGCATATTCATCTCGGACCGCGCCCACGTTGTCTTCGATGTCCACCAGATGGCTGACGGCCTCGAGGAGGTCGAGCTAGGCGGGGAGATGATTGGTGAGAATTCAATGGCTGCGCTGAAGAGTTTTGCAGCGTGCTGATGGTGCGGCTCAGGCACAACCAAGAAGGGCATCGGCCCAGCGTACAGCACAAAGATGACCAGGAGCGGTCTGCGCATGTGCGATCTGTTCGACGAGGTCATCTTCGAGACGAAGCTCAGGAGGCTGGCCGGTGGATTCCAGAAGCGCTTTGGTGACCTTCTCAAGTACAATGTGGATGAGGAAATCGCCAGATATAAGGTCAGCTACTCTCCCATTGTAAACGATAATACACTGGCTAACTTTCGGCTCAGGGTTTCCGGGAGAGGCTCGCTCCATACGTCGTCGATCAGATCCCACTCCTTGCTTCGGCCAAGGAGAAGAACGCAAAGATCTTGGTTGAGGGTGCCAACGCACTCATGCTGGATATCGACTATGGCACATACCCCTTTGTCACATCCTCAAACACGGGCCTTGGAGGCGTCATCACAGGTCTGAACCTGGGATGGCGGTCACTGAATGAGGTTATTGGTGTGGTCAAGGCCTATACCACCCGTGTCGGATCGTAAGCTGACGTACTCTCCACAAAATCCTCCAATGCCTAACTTTAGCAGTGGCCCTTTCCCTACCGAGCAGCTCAACGAAGTCGGCGACCAACTCCAAAAAGTAGGCCACGAAGTCGGCGTAACAACCGGCCGCAAGCGCCGCTGCGGTTGGCTTGATCTGGTTGTCGTCAAGCACTCGCACGCCTGCAACGATTATACAGCCATCAACCTGACCAAGCTGGATGTCCTAGACGGCTTTGCCGAGCTCAAGGTAGCAACAGCATACTCGTACAAGGGCCAGAAACTCGACGGCTTCCCCGCTAACCCCGAGATCCTTGCCGAAGTCGAAGTGCAGTACGACACGCTACCTGGCTGGCAGAAGCCGACGACTGGCGCCACCAGCTGGTACGATTTGCCTCATCAGGCGAGGAATTACATCGAGTACATTGAGAAATTTATCGGTGTCAAGGTCAAGTGGATTGGTGTCGGGCCCGCGCGGGAACACATGATCACCAGGACATAGATTGGGTGAGGAAAAGGCGTAATGCCAATGCCGATAAAATGAGAATGCTGTCAGCATGGAAAATATGACAGGAATGAGGTTTCCTAGAAGATAGAGCTTAGACCAAATGCAGTCGTGCACACATGGTTGGCCAACTCTTGCCTTTGCACCATTTGCTGTGCACAATGGCGTTCGGGAGACGAAAAGCAAACTGCCGCGGATGTAACCCTTGTCCGGCGCGTGTTTGAGCTGCAAGTGACAAGGAGCTGTCGTGCGTCAACGACGTCATGGGCTAGGAACGCCCATCGTGTGGACTAAGACCGCCCAGCATAGCCTAGGAACGCCCGGCATAATCAATCAATTACGCCTGGAGTAGCTTTCATACAAGTAGCTTGCAAGGTTAAATAACATAAACAGGCCGAATCTGATCCATTGCGACAGTCTTCCAGACAACTCCGCACCTCTCTCTCTCTTAAGAGAATCCAAAGCACCATTTACGCCAACATGAACAAGCTCGTCAACGCAGCAGCACTGCTGCTGGTTGGATCCCGCGTTGTGACCGCAGACGTAGCTCCCGGCTTTCCTTTGACTGGTGGAAACAGTAACTTGACGGTGGTCTACAATGGCAACGACAAGGTTTCTCCTCCTGGCGAATTGCTTCCTCGGCCGGGTACGTCTTGTTGCTCTCTCTCTATCAAAAACACCATTCACTAAAACAACAAAAAACCTAATAGTAACCGCTCAACGCCCCTCAATTAGCTACACCCCCCAGTCCACGTCCGGCAGCAATACTTCCACCGCTTACATCCTCTTCATGATCGACATCGACGTCCCCCGCAACAACACACGCATCCCGCTCCTCCACTGGCTCGCCCCCAACACCACCCTCTCCTCTTCCTCATCCTCTCTCTCCATCCCCGCCGAAAACCCCGCTCCCTACCTCCAACCCTCGCCTCCCGTCGGCGACATTCCACACGCCTACACTTTCGTCCTTCTCCCGCAGCCAGCAGGATTCAGCATCCCAGAGCAGTATGCGTCGGCGGTACAGAGCAGGATCGGGTTTGATGTGCGCGGGTTTCTGAGGGCCGCGGGGGTCGCTGAGGACACGGTGCTGGCGTCGAATTGGATCACGGTGCAGAATACGACGGGGACGCCGACGGCGACGTTTCCCCCGCCAAGGCCGGTACAGACGGGTGGGAGTGGAAATGGGAGTGGAGGGTATAATGGCCCGGAGAGCAATGTAGCTATTGGGAGGGATGTGTGGGTAGGGTTGGGAACGGTGGTTTTGGTTGGCTTGGGGGCGGTGATGTTGTAGTTAGATGTTAGTGTGGCTGGGGGGAGTGGGGGTTAAGGTGAGATGGTTTTATTTTGCTTGTCTTGAGAAACAGAAAAAAGCTCCGCTAAAGGGAGGAGAGAAGAAAAGAAAGACCAAGAGAAGTTGGAGGAAAGTTGGTGGGTAAAATCCATCATCAATAATTCGTGCTTCAGGGCATTCTACGATTCAAATCAACTATGAAGTATTACTCTCAGATTTTCAATGTATTTACGACGAAAACATTGTTCCGTGACATGCTATCAAAAGTGAAGAGAGTCGAATAAATATGCCTTATACTAGGTACAGAGAAGGAGAAGAGAGAGAAGAGAGCCCGTCATTCGTATCCGTCATTAACCTCCGTCTTGTTCTATAGCCCATAAAGAAAAGCGTAGAGAAAAAAGAAAAGTCGATCTACTCCGCATTCCTCTTCGCTGCAGCTTCAGCAACCGCCTTGAGCGCGGCTGGCGCATCATCCCAGGGCATCACCAACTCAACAAACCGCATCTTGTTCGTCTCTCCACTCGAAAACTCTTCGTCTTGGAACAGTTTCTCCACCTCCTCCTTGGTCTGTACCCTGTACGTCAGTACGCTTCCCTCCTCTGCACCGAAGACCTTTGGGATATCTTTGTACCGCCACTCCTGGACATCGTTGTATGCGTCTTCCCAGCCGTGGATCAGGCGCTCAATGGTGTAGCCTTTGTTGCAGATGACGAAGATGATGGGAGCCAGCTTGTTGCGGAGCATGGTGGACACTTCTTGAGCGGTAAGCTGGAAGGAGCCGTCACCGGTGAAGAGGATGGTGCGCTTGATATTGCTTTCCTTTGCGGCGAGTGCAGCGCCTTGACAGGAGCCTGTGGCGTAGCCGATGGAGCCCCAGAGGACTTGGGAAATGGCGCGGACGTTCGCTGGGAAACGGGTTTCCCAAACACCAAAGTTGGAGGTACCGGTTTCGGTGATGAGAATATCGTCTTCTTTCAGCCACTGGCCTAGCTTGGGCCAGAACCAGGCGTGCTTGATGGCGTTATCGGACGTGGTTGTTTCAGCTTTGGGGACCTCATTGTTGGGTTCAGGCCCGGATTGGATGTTGAGTTGGCCTAGCTTGGCGGTAACTTTGGAAAGGACGCCGTTCATGCGGACGTTGGGATATTCTGAGTAGCGGACCTTGCAGCCGTAGCTGTGCAGATCGATTGTGTTGAGCTGCGACATGCGAATGGTGAAGCCTGCAGTGTTGAAGTCGGATTTGATGGCGCCGATACTGAGGATGAGGTCGGACGACTCGACGCGCTCGCGGACGCCAGCATTGGACCCGTCGCCTGCATATACACCGCCGTAGTTGGGAAGTGTCTCATCTACTGCACCTTTGCCCATGGGAGCGACAAACGTTGGGATGCCGGATTTCTTGACCAACTCGTGCGTCTCTTTGAGGGCGCGATGACGAATAGCGCATGCATCAACCACAATAACGGGGTTCTTGGCCGCATGGAGGTACTTGAGAACCACGTCGACGACGTAATCTTCGGCTTCTTGGTCGTTTGATGGGTACTCTAGGTCGAGGGGCGTGTTCAACCGGTCACCGTCGACCTTCTTGGTCACCATATCGCTGGGCAGCGAAATGTAGACGGGCCTGGATTTGAGATAGCACTCGCGGATGGCATTATCGATCAGCATGGCAGCCTCGTGCTGGTGGTTGAGCATGGAAACGGCACACGAAATTTCCTTGGACATGCGCGAGAAAACGGTAAAGTCGCCGTTTCCGAGCGTGTGGTGGAGCAGGGCGCCATTCTTCTGCGCGACGGTGGAGGGATAGCCTACAATGTGCACAATTGGCACGTATTCAGAGTAAGCACCGGCAATTGCGTTGACTGCAGAGAGCTCTCCAACGCCAAACGTGGTGACGAGGGCGGAAATGCCTTTGACTCGGGCATAGCCATCGGCAGCGTATCCTGCGTGTGATGTTAGCGGGCATTGCGGAAGAGGACTGTCTCACATACCAGCATTGAGCTCATTGCAGTTGCCGACCCATTTTAGGCCGACTTTTGGAATGTAGTCGAGAGCAACGAGATTGTAGTCGCCCGGGACACCGTGAATTGATTCAACGCCGACCTGTTGTAGTCGGCGGAAGAGGTACTGTGCTCCGATTAGCTAGCGCCCATGGTAGACAGAACAGATGATACTTGCCTCTGCAATGTCAATGGGATTTTTGATCTCCTGGGAACGTAGATCCTGCGCCATGGTTGCCAAGGTGTCAATGGTAAAGAAGCTTTGAGCTAGCGGTGTTTGATTGTAGACAGTGTTGTGGTGATGGTTGGGGACAGCTTCTTTTAAGGGCATGCAACCCGCAACAGCAACAATGAGGTCATGTCCGGGTCTTGCCGGCCGATGGCTTTGTTGGGAGGCTCTCGTGCGAATGCATTGGGCGGATATGCGAATACCGCACCACTGCAGTAACGCGACGTGCAGACTGCGGCCATACCTGTCAGCCCAGGTGGCGTGAGACGATGGTTTTGCGCTGTTCGGTTGCCAGAAGCGTGCTGTTGCAGCTACGATTCAGTGTGGGCTAGAACTGGAGCGCATCGCAAGACGGGTGCGCCATACGCGGCAAGCTGTCTGCACGTCGCCTGACGGTGCAAATAAACTCTGACGATGAAGAGATTTATGGCGACATTGTCTCGCGACACGGCATTGATGGTGATTGGGTTTTGTGGTGTGTTGCCAAGTGTGGAATGAGGCTCTGCTGTTAGTTCGTAGTACTAGTGGTACTACTTGCAAAACTGGAGACACGCCTCTCCTTCTTGCCATTGTCATTGATTCGCCTTTTCCAGCGACTCTTCCTCGAGTAGTGATCTAACACCAATCTCACGGCCTTCATCACCCAGTGCCCGTTGATCCACCTAACGTCTCTGCGCTTCCTCGTATCGACGCCCTTCCAAACTATATGGTAAATTATTTCGACCGTACGTCGAAGCAGGCTATAGATTTTTTTTGCGGCGTCTGCAATGCCGGCCGCGTATCACAAAAACAAAAATTCGATTTCCCAGACAGCCGCGGTACCAAGGGCTCAAGTGCATCGGCAGCCTGGATGGATTTGACAGGAGCTTGGAATAGATGAATGTGTGAAGCCATGCTTCCAGGGTCCCAGACGCAATACGCCGAGCGAATTTGCAGTGCTTCAAAGTGACACTCGGTCTGGGTTGCTGTTTGCCCCTCAGGCGTCTTCAACATGGACTGCTAGGGTTTCAAATACTCTCCGCGGAGCCAGGTACCATGAGGCAACAAGGCCAACGATTATCGACAGGATACCTCTGCAAGAGAAGATTGTGTAGGAGTTGGTGCTTCCAGACCCAGGACACGACAACATAAGCCCCGCTTTGTGCCTGAGTTATTAGGCTAGTGCAAGAACTTTCTGGGATGGAGTGGGATGATTCCGACAGACGAAACAATGGCGTAGCTGATGATGTGCATAGCGGGCTCGCAGCGTAATTAACAACAGAGGAGAAGCCCCGATGTGCTGCCACGTGGAAGCTCACCAGCTCAATAGCAAAGAAACCCCACCTCCTGTCAAGACAGCCTCGTACTCTGCAATGGCCATGGACTGTGTAGATGCGTATGTTTCATGTCTCATGTCATAGAGGACCAAGGGAGATGGCCCAAACTCTCGGCCCACTTAGTTGGCCGGGCTAGGTCCCGGAGAGAGCGACTGGTAGGGCGAAGCGAGTATACGTTGGAGCCAACGTGGACTGACATGAAAGCGTGCATCTGGTGCGCGCAGAAGTGGTCGCTGGCCTGGTGCTGGGATGTAGCCAGAGTGTTCCTTGGGCAGCTTAGATGTTGGTATGCATGAGGATCGATCCATGACACGGTACATTGGGGGCCAACACGACAGCTCGATGAAAGCAGTTCTTGTGGTATGCCTAGTACTACATACATACATAGTATATAACACACCTGTTGCCTGTGGCGTTGTCGGATACATGCGCCACATGGAGGCGCCGCGCCGCCCCCGGCCCGCGTGACATGAACAGGCAAAGACAGTAGGCAGACAGCATCAACGGCTGACGGGCACACCGAATAACAAATCATAGTCACCCTCGGGGTGTGCGCCGTGTCTTGCCGCCTACGCCTGCACATACTACACCCGCTCCGCTCCTGGCCAGCTGCAACGCCGGCCTTCTCGTGCGCTGCCCCTCACCCCGTCCTGGCCACGTGCACATACTCTTTCTACTCTGCTCTACTCTGCTCTGCGTTGCTCTGCCTGCTCGCACTCGTGGACGCTCGTTTGCGCGCACCCGTTCTCGTCGTCGCCATCGCCGTCGGAAGCGGTCGCGTCCCTGCATCCGCCCACTCTTCGGTCCCGTCCTGGTTGCGACGGCCAAGCACACGCTGGCTCATTCTCCCAAGCGCCTGCTCGGCCTCCGCCTCTCGTATCGGCTGGCCGCGGCCGCTCTCGAGTGCTGCGACGGCCCCAGGCTGATTCTGCGTCGTCCAGTGTCCATGTGTCTGCGAGGCTCGCCAGGCCTCGGGCTCCGCACCAGAGAGGGCATTGCATTGCAGTAGTCGGGCTAGCTGCGGCAGACCCACCCGCGCGTCCTGGATCGACAGCATACCTGAGAAAAGGTACCAGCCAAGGACATATCCACGCCCTGTCACAGACACAGCAGCCCAAGCTCGCAACAACGCTACAGCTGGCAGCGGCCGCGAGCCATGAGACGCCGCCCTTGAGCAGACCCCGTCCCACGCTCCTCTGCCCGCCCGCGCTGCTGGCGAGACATGCCCACCCACGCCCGACAAACAACCCCGTCCAACCTATCCACCAAGCATATCCAACCCTCTATAGGCCCTCGTGCTGCCCAGCCCCGCCCAAGCTGCCGTCGTCGTCATCCCTGACGCCATTGGGGTCTGACTTCCCACCGCCAGCGCCATCCATCGTCGTCGCTATCGTCGTCGCCGTCGTTGGGAACGACTCCTCCTGCGAGCCTGCGCGCAAGGGCGCACACCACCGCTGATCTGCCCATCGCCGCCAGGGCCCAGCCGCCATGCATCAGTACATCCCGCCCCCGCCGCCGCAGCCGTCGAGCACGCCCGCTGGCCATATTGCGCTTCCCCCACCGCCGCCACGGCCAACGGGCTACAACAACCTGGGCGGCATCCCCATCCCCCCTCCCCCACACTCCAACAGCTGGGGGCCTCCAAGGCACCAGTACCAACAGCCAGGCTACGACCCGGGCCAGTATCGCAACTACCCTCACAACCTCCCCCCTCCACCAGGTCCGCCGCCGCCCCAGCAAA
>JAODYC010000222.1:0-15608 GCA_026262405.1 Curvularia hawaiiensis | reverse complement strand
CCCCCCCCCCCCCCAAACTACGCTTAGCTATCCATTCAACGCTCCCAAAGGATAACAATCATATCTCCCTCAGCCTTACGGTATTATTTCTCGTTTCCTCATCTTCATCCTCGTCTCCAGGTCCTCCAACATCCTGCAGCCGCATAGCCCGCAGCAGGTCGCGGCCTGCCCTTGTGCCATCCCTCAGCTCCATGGCGCTCTTGAGCAGCATATCCTGCATTGCACGCGGATCCACGGCTATGCCCAGTAGTGCCTCAACGTCCGGGCCCCGTGGGATGGGGAAGTCGACCAGCGGCTTGCCGTTGGGTCCAACGCTCACCGTTGTGCTCTTGCGGTAGTTGCTTTGCTGCTGGTTCTGGTTTTCGTGATCAAATTCCGACGACGAAGAGTACGGGTTGTATGTGTCGTCTGTATCAGAGTCAAGGTTGTATGTGGCCGACGTGAGCGATGTAGACGTCGAGTCATTTCTGCGAGAAGGACGGAGCCCAATACTGCCATAGCCGCGCTGCGGTTGTGCAAGATTCAGTCGCTCAAATGCGTCCCAGAGCTCGTCGACGTCCTCTTCCTCGAGCGACGTGTCCGTTGTTACGCTCATCGGAGGAGACTGGTCGTCGCTACTGACACCATACGCCATGTTATGTGACCATCCATCCCAAATGACCTGCTGGGAACGTTGGTTGCTGCGGTGGTACTGACTTCCTCCAAAGTTGTTCGGCGCGGGTTTGGACTGTGCCTGCACCTGGCTGGCTGAACTTACACCCCGCAAATGCAGGGTCGGATGGTGTGGGTCTTGGTTTGTTGGCTGGCCTTGTTCATCATATTGCTGTGGTGTCAATAAGCCGGGTACTGCGTGGTTGGGCTCAGACTGTGATTTCATGTGGAACGACGCCCGGTGGTTGTTCTGGGAAAGCTGGACCTGATCCTCGAGGTTGAAAGGGTTTTCGCTCATGGACTCGTTTCCCGCGGCGTTTGTCTCCGAGCCCGACGTCGACGGACGGTAGTCTTGCACCATAGCCATATCCAGATCGATCATTGAGGAACGAAGTGGCGAGCCAGGTGCAGAGCTGATCATTTCAGGATAATCATCTATAGGTGCCAGTGCAGTGTTTTGACCCTGTCGCAGGCTGGGACGATAGTTGGAGTTGGAATTTGGTGACGAGGGATCTTTCTTGTTTGACCTGTTGAATTGTGATTCCTGCGGGCTTCTCATAGGGAATGCAAAGTCTTGCGTTCTACGATTTTCGTCCATTTTGGGGAATGTCCATTCTTTTGTTTCGCGCCGGCGAGATATGCGGTTTGACGCACGGTTCCTAGGTGCTTCATTGTTGGCTTCGGCCATTGCAGCATCAAACGTCCATTCCACTGTACGTCGGTTTGGCTTCGGAGGCTGAGCTGGAAATGACCATTCCATCGTCTTTCGATTGGGCTGCTCAGCAGGAAACGACCATTCCATTGTCTTTCGATTTGGCTGTTCAGAAGGAAAAGACCACTCCATCGTCTTTCGATTCGGATCTTCGTTCATGCTTGGGAACGTCCAGTCCTTTGTGGCTCGTTTAGTCATCTCGTCCTCTGCGTTGAAAGCATCTCGCAGTTCTTCCTCTTCCAACTCCCGTAAGAGGCTCTTCATTCGGTTTGCTCGGATAGTTGGTACTTCACCCAGGTCAATACTCGGTATCTCATCTGCCGATGGCATGGAAAAATCCAAGTCAATGACCGTCTCACGATTAGGTGCTCCAGGATTGAAGTCTCGCAGAACCAAGTCCGAAGGCGGTCGACCATTGGGAGGATCCGGTGCGTCGACTGCACTGTACCGATATGGCGTCGTGTTTGTGTCAAAAAGCTTGTTGAGGCGTTTCTGCCCTCTAACAATGGACTCTTCCTTGAATCTAGCTTGCAATTGTTCGAAACGGCCCATATCCTCCACGGGTGGTATGCTCATAGGCTGCCCCGTACCCCCGGCAAAGGGGTCATTGAACTGCGTGGCATGCTCTTGCTCAAACTCCTCTGATGTGCTGAAAGACCAGTCATCATCGTCGTCGTCTTCGGTCTCTGGGGCCAGAGGATCAGGCGCTTGTGCGCCGTATGGATTGAACAACGATTGGCGAGTACCGCCCTGCTGTTCCCAGATATAGTACTCTTCCACTAGCTTGATTAAAGACACGGTCGGGTACATCTTGGTGGTGTCAGCAAGGTAAGGATGTGCCAAGATGTCATCAGGCTTAGGGCGATCTCGTGGCTCGGGCTTGAAGACAAAGGCAAGGAAATCCTTCAGCTCTTGAGAGAAGCGGTCTCCTTCTAATACAGGAACACCCGCGTTTGGCAGATCAAAGTGCCCTATCTTGTGGTGCGGTGGGAAGCCACAGGCCATCTCATACACGGTACAGCCATAGGCCCATATGTCAACTTCGCTGCCATAGGAAATCTCCCTCGGCTGGAGAAGACTGTGCGGATCGGCATCCTTTACCCACTCTTTCTGAAGTTCAGGAGCCATCCAGAAGGGCGTACCGACAATAGTCGACCGCTTTGATCTTTCGGGCTCTAGTGTGTTGGAGACACCGAAATCACATAGCTGCACCCGGCCATCTTCGAGGATAAGAACATTGTTGGCTGTGATTTGATCAGTAAATGTCGAGTGTTTCGAAGCGGATATACGCACATTTTAGATCTCGATGCAGAACGCCCGCTTCGTGGATATATTTGAGACCAAGAGCTAGCTCACGAGCGATAGGTATTATGAACTTCTCAGCGAGTCCAGGACCTGGGTCTTTGCTTGTAGCAGTGGGTTTCATCAAGGTGTTGACGCTACCGCCGCTAGCATATTCGCTGATGATCCACAATTCGTTATGAACAGGCCTCGCTTCCTCGATGATGTTGACATAGGGTCTTGCTTTACTGTCTCTAAGCTGCTGCAAGATGTCAATTTCTTTTAGAGTGTCTTGAAGGTTCTTATGAGTCATTTCTTCGTAATCAACCTTGTCGATTTCGATAATCTTGATAGCAACAAGGGCACCAGTATTACGACTCTTTCTTGGTAGCGTTAGCACACGTTTTCGACACCACAACGATACACTCACCCTTTGTACACACGGCCATATGCGCCTTTGCCAATGAGCTCATAGAAATCATATGGCGGAGGCTCCTCCCCACTTCGCTTTGCTCTCTCAGCCACCAGGGTTTCCATGTCTCTGGCTTGTTGCATGGCGCGTCCCTTGGTACCGCCCATATTGGGCGGTTGCAGTCTCACTGGCTCCATTGCTTTCAGATGTCTGTATGGATTGTCGTGTGCTAGGGACCTGATTGCGCAATCCTCGTAAGGTTCGCAAAGTGCTTCCGCTATGCGCTCCAATGGACCTTCGACCAATGTACTCTCGAAACTCGCAGCAACGGGCAGCAGCGGAGGGGGGCGATCGGATAGCGAGCCACGTCTACAAAGAGAGGTGCAGCTGGTAGGATCCGAGGTAGAATGCAAATGCCTTGATGTAGACGCGAAGCAAAGTGGCCGGAAAGGCTCTGGATTCGAGTGCGCGGCAGGTCTGTTTAGTAGTGGCGGCGACGGAGGGACGGTAGAGATGGGGGACTTCGGCGTGGGCGGACACAATGGACTTCTTGGATCTAATATCGGGACAGATATCTCACTTTTGTCGATGGAAGGCGGACGCGAGGAGCGGGAGGAGCGTGAAGATGAGTGTCTCCGGCCTTTGAGTGAGTCGGTTAGCTTGAGGAATGAGAAGGAGCGGTCCGAGCGAGTCTTGGAAGTGGGCGTCTCCTTTCCTGGCGACCGGGGCGGGGTGACATCGCCCATTGGGATGAGGTGGTCCCCCTCGCTGACCGATCGCTTGAGCTTGACAATGGCTGCGCGGTCCAACATGGTTGCGCGGGTGGAAGTGCTGGCATGTTGGGGCTGAAGGATGGACGAAAATCACACTCACAGGTTGGTTATGGGGTTGGCGGTATGCTACCAGAGGTGAATGCCGTTCATGGCAGGCAGGTCGCGTGCGGTGAAGGTGAGGGTGGCCGTGGCCGTGGGCGTTCGTTTACATTCACACCTCCGCACTGCGGGGCGTGGACAGGCTCAACAACGAGGCGCGATTACAACAAGAGGTAGCGGGTTCAAGGAATAGAAGAGAGAAAGTTACGAAACAAAAAGGTGCTTTTCTGCAAGAGGATGCGATGGCGACGCCATCTGTCAGATGTGCGAGACTCCAAGTGCGAACATTCGAAACATGGATCCAGGGTCTCGACTGCTGATCGCGCTAAGGCAACCTTAATCCATCTGGGGCAAGCGCCCCCCGCCTCTCCGACCTGACATCATCTGCGCCACAGGTGCGCGGCCATCGAACGCTGATCTGCCAACTTTCAGCGCACTTTGCGACAGACATGTCCTCTGATAACCTTTTGCTATATCTCCTATTTCACTTAGCACCCGACTAGACTTCAGTGGATTCGCTTTATTGAGATAGTTTCAAAAGGCCCCAAATCGACTCCACCATGGTCTCCCAGCCCATTGGCACGAAGAAGACGCCCGTCACATCCACGGCGAAGAAAACCCCTGTGGCGGCCTCAGCAAAGAAAACGGCTGTCAAGAGCCCAGCCGTCCAGCCTCCTAAGAAGCCTGTCAATACGGCCATGCAGAAGAAACCCGTGGTCACACCACAAAAGAAACCAGTATCTACTGCGGTAGCTAAGAAGCCCACGACAGCAGTTGGGCAAAAGAAGTCCGTTCCAACGCCAGCCAAGAAACCGATTCCACAGCCCCAACAGCAGGGCTGGCTCGCCAAAGGCCTGAGTGCTGCACAATCTGGGATTGGCAGTGCAGTCGGTGCAGCCACGACTGGAATCGGCAACGCTGCTGGTGCTGTGGTAACTGCAGCCGGAAGTGGTGTAGCCGGGGCAGGTAGAGGCGCTGGAGCAAGGTGAGTCTATCATCACAATCGCGATTCGAATTTTCGGTTAACCTCTTGTAGCATTACAAATACATCCCGTACTTGGGGCGACATGGTGCGCGAGTATGGTAATTCACTCAAGGATATGACTGGTGCTTCGGGCAGTCGCTCAACGACGCACAAGAATCCTCTTGGCCTGAGTGGAAGTGCGACAGGGGGCATGGCATCCATGGCGAGCAGGCCTGGTGTACCTGGTGTTTCTGGAGGTTCAACCAGGACTGGTACCGCCAGCAACCCGTTGGGACTGTGAGGCTGGAAAATGCTGTCTATCTGAAATACATGGCTTCTTACCGCTGGTGGAGAGTTTGGATACTTAAAACTTGGGTTTTGGGAATGGAGTATCGTGCTGGTCCCCTTATTTTTGAACAAGTAGCAGATTTATTTTCTAGAACTAAAGTTGAATACGCGAATACATGGATAAGGGACAATCTTGACTCACTGTGCCTCTGAATTATGAGTTGGAAAAGTTCCACAGCTTGATACTCGGATCATACTGAGATTCGGTGCATTGCTTCGTGTGACGTGAGACCATTCATCTGGTGTTCAACGGGAGAAAAATGTGTCCGCGTGCTGTTTATGCCCTGCGTCATTGAAATGTGTCCGGTCTGGGTCTGACTAAGAACGCTTGCTTTTTAATTCCATAAACTTTTAATACGAAATCTCTGGTTCAAAGATATTTTCGAAATTTTGAAGTAATAGAGATCCAGCGTTAGGGTTGAGGGAATGGACAGGTTAGATTGTTTATGTCATCGCTATCGATAACACTAGCGCCATCTGTATATTTTCTGAGAGCGTGAATGTGAAGACGGGGCGCAAACACAAATTCTGCGTTACTCATGTTCGCAGCTACCAGCATATGTGTTCCTTCGGTGCGGACACACCGAATTGTTTAATCTAGTTTTTCAATCGTCCATCCGCGACCGCGCCGGCTGATGCTCGGCTTTTCTCGCCTACGATGTCTATCCCACTCCGCTCTACGCTTCCAGTCGCGTCATCTACGAACACGCCCTCGCGAACCACCAAGCTACGTCCCACAATGGGACCCAACAATGAAAACGCCCATGCGATCGCCAACGGTGTTGAGTGAATCCAAGGCTGTCTCTGAAACACTCCTTCGCGACATACCTAAGATCACAAAACCCAAGAGGCTCACTGATGGACAACAATCCTTGATCTCGCTTGAGGGCAGTCATCTCGGACACAGATACATACTTAAGCGGCTTGATCTAGTATTGCGTCTAGCCAGTGCTGCTGATGGACATGACGCTAGTCTCCGTGCACCCTTGTGGCGGGCGTATATGTTGTCAAAAGCTACGGACTCTCGACTATTAGCACGTCTTTCGAGCCGAGCATGGGAATTGCTATGGACAACTCAATCTGTCCAGTCTCTGGATAACCACAATCGAACAGCACACTTGAAACAGCTCCATCGTGACATGGAGAGGGCGGGAAAGGCTACGAGCATTGGAGAGAGAGCTCGATACCTCGAGAGTGTATTTTCTAATGGCAGAGAGGACCATGCCGTCAGTGAATGGGAGCAGGATCACAAATCGAGCCTCAAGGGCGTACGATATAGCGATAGCCCGGAACATTTAGAGATTGGAGCCAAGATCCATGCACTTGTCGGGAATGTAGACCGTAGCCGGAGCATCATGGAAGAGCTATTCCGCCAGCATCCGAATTGGGATACCTCTGTTATGATGGATGTTTTTCGCGCTCATACAAGTTCAGAACTTGAAGAGCATCATCATAGAGCTAAGCAGATCTACACTCGGATGAAAGCGCAAAAAGGCGAAGCTTGCACAATTGAAGACTACGACGGTTGGCTATCCGGATTTCTAGAGGCACGAAGTCTAACCGAAGCAAAACAAGTCTTCCGGGATATGGTCCAGGATGGCTATCTGGCCACTAGCAAGGTGACTGCGCCAGCCGAACCAGTTCTAAGGCGACTGCACTTGCTCTTTTCTCTTGGCACTGATATCTCTCAGATGACCAGTATTGCTCTTGATGCTCTCTCGGTCCTTCCGCCTGTCTATCATAGTCATGTGTTTGGTCACTGGATGAAGTCGGCAGTTATCCAAAAGGCACCGGAGGCAGCTGCTCAAATCTTGGATATAATGATCAAGAGAGGATATCAGCCGGAAACCTTCCATTTCAACATGCTCCTGAGAGCTCTGATACGTACAAAAGACAGTCCCAACATCTTGAGAGCAGAGAACATTGGATGGCGTATGATCGACGAGGCGTGCAAAGCCCGTACGAGACACCCAACTCGGGATACCACAACTGCAGGTACCAATAACAGGCCTACCGGCGGCTATGATGTGAACGCAGGCACTACGAGAGGAGTTCCGCCAGCCGATGTCACTACATTTGCTTTAATCATGCACCATCATGCCAAGAGCTTACAATGGGAACATGTGGAGTACCTCACGCGTCAGCTGAAGGAAACGACCATTGTACCGAATACTACCATTATGAATGTCATTATGGACAACAAGTGTCGCCAGGGTGCATACAGTGAAGCCTGGATGGTTTACAAAACCCTTACCAATCCACAGGAAGGCAGCAAAGGTGTTTTTCCGGATGGCGCAAGCCTGCGTTGTTTGTGGAAAACACTCCGTCTTGCGCTTGGGGACCATGCCACTCGGAACGATCCTGCCTTGCCTACACCTCGCGAGCTACTCAAGGAGATGGTGACCTGGTGGGAGTTAAGTGGCGATCGCTACGATGCCAATCGATTCAGAATGGGCCTCGCGGGCGCTGACAGCGGAGCGATAACATCACTCATCATGCACTGTTTCAGCTACACTCAGGACCTGGCTGGCTCGCTCATCGCTTTACATGTCCTTCGTCACCGCTTTTCCATCTTCCCCACTGACAAAGCGGCTGAGATCCTGCAAAGACAAATGGCTTGGGTGGACATGGCACGTGAGTCAGAATCCGTCCGCAGCCAGTATTTTCACAGTCGCTCCAACAAACGGAACACGGAACGCGTGGTGAGAGTGTACAACATTCTGTTGCAGCGGCGCCTGGCCAGAATGGATCTGAAAGAGGGAGAGTACGAGAGATTGAGCCAGGAACAGATTGGAGATGTGGGATTGAATCTGTTGAGCGAGTATGTCAGGGTGGTGCTCAAGAGAAGTTATCCACCTGAGGTCGTGGAAGCTATGATTGATGCTGCAAGGTGTGCGGTAGGTGTGCCTGATTTACCAACAGGGGATATGGATGCCTTTGAGGTCGCCTGATTGCTAGTAAATACTTGATGACGATTACTTGATGGCGCTTTTCAATCAAATCATTTTCATCGAATTCCCAATCTACATTACTTCGTCTTGTCTAGTGAGAACTGGGTGCAAAGAAGTGTCTGGATGATATTATTCATCGCTTTCTTCTTTCACTTCGAATGGCGTATTCATGAAACAAATATGACGTTTCAAAAGAAGAAGAAGAAATCCACATTGCTGATTTCCCTCGGTCTATATAACCAAGCCAACCGAATAGAAAAGGGAAACCGAAAAAAGGATGCCCTAGAGAAAAATCATGAACAAAGAACCGTGCTTTGGTATCGTAGGGTTCCCTCCTCTATCTCTCTCATGTTCTCGCTTCTCCACACACGCACACATCCATTCTCTCCTGAGACAACTCACTACCTCCACCACCTCCGTCGATGCATATATCAAACGAAGAACAAAATACTAAAGAGAAAACTAAAAACGAATTAGACTCCCACGACGCCGACCCTGGGAGCACACACATGCACTCAGTTTTTCTGCCAGTGTGTTTTCGTCCCGTTGAACCGTCGCTTTACATTGTAGTCATGTTCGTAAACTCATACCACTCTCCGTCCTCCCCAGCACGTGTTTACTGTGATGCACACTGTACGCGCTCAGCGCCTGGGTGCATGTCGTCTTCGTCGTCGTCCATGCCGCCCATGCCGCGGGCACGTGCGCCTTCGCCTCCTTGGTCGACATCCTCGAGGGTGAAGTCCTCGGTCATTGCGTCTGGCGGAGGCAGAGCGTCGGGAACCTTGCGTGGAGGTAGGACCGACTCGAGGGCGCGGATCTGCTCAGGGTTCATCGGGCCGCCTTCTTCGTTGCCGAGGCGCTCGGGGAACTTGACGTCAAATTGGATGTACAAATTGCCGAAATCGTGGTGTCGGTATGATGGCATACCCTGGCCACGGATCACCTTGACTTCGCCGGGGCTAATGCATTCGCCAGGGATGATGTCGACAGTTAACCATCGTTCATCCAGGTGCTCAATGTGGATCTGGCCTCCGGCAAGGGCCGTCAGCAGGTCAATCTCCGCGTGGTAGAAAAGGTCGTCGTCCTTGCGTTGGAAGCGAGGGTGGGGCTTCTGCTCAATCTCAAAAACAACGTCGCCTGGCTCTACACCTGGCAGCTGATCACCTTCGCCTCGAAATTCGATCTTGTGGCCGCTCTTAACACCACGGTCGACGTGGACATGCAGGACCTTGCGCTCGATGATGGTCTTCTTGCCATTGCACTGCTTGCATCGATCCTTCTCGCGGATGATTTCTCCTTCTCCCTGGCAGTCTGGGCACACGGTCTGGAAGCGTTGGATCATAGGGCCCATTTGCCTCATCATATGCTTCATACCGCGACCGTCACAGCCAGCGCACTTCTTCACAGCACCGTCCTTGCCGCCGATACCGTTGCACTTGGGGCAAATGACTGACTTTTGGAGCGCCAGCTTTGAGACCTTGCCGCGGTAGACATCCTCGAGTGATACCTTGTGGACATGGGAGATTGTACGTGCCTTCTTGGGGCCTTGCTCGCGTCCTCCACCCATACCGCCGCCGAACATGCCTCCAAAGGGGCCGCCGCCACCACCAAAGAACTGTGCGAACAGATCCTCGGCAGCCATACCGCCTCCGCCGCCCATACCGCCTTGCTCAAGACCCTCCTCACCATACTGGTCATATATTTGGCGCTTCTGGGGGTCGGAGAGAACTTCGTAGGCGTGTGAGAGGTCCTTGAACTTGTCTGCAGCCTCGGGGTTGTGTGCGTTCTTATCGGGATGCCACTTGAGCGCACCCTTCTTGTATGCGGATTTGAGTTGTGACTCGGAGCAGTCTGGCGACACCTGGTACTGTTAGGTCTTGTTGCTCGGTGCGGGCAGACAGGGCCATGCTTACCCCGAGGGTATCGTAAAGCTTGGTGTCCTTCACCATTGTCGCGGTTGCGGGCTGTGTGGTGGTGTAGAGGGGCTGGTGGGGTCGCAGTAAAAAGTTGAGTGGAGAGGTTAATGTAGCGTATGCACAAGAGTTCTGGAGAAGGCTGTCCGTAGGCTTCTAAGAATCTTTATATGGTCAGCGGTCGGGTCGCGGGGGGTGAGGGTGCGCAGCGACGTAGACAAAAGAAAGGCCAGCCTTATGAACGGCCGGGGGCGCTTCTGACGCCAGGAGCAGGGGGCAAGGGACGAAAAGCACTTACCAATAGTCGCCACAGGAAGGTAAAACGGGAACAAGCGAGCACCTGGTTGCGGCTCAAAGCAGTGGGTGTATATTTGTTGTGGAAGCAAATGGTGATGGCGCCGCCTGTGGACTTAAAAGTAGTAACCGGGATGTTGCAAATACACCGGCAGCGCCGAGCGAGAGAAGATTCCAACCCATTCCATGGCCTTCCATGGGGCCTCAGCAGCCCAAGATAGCCTTGAGACACACGTCTGCCTGCCCAAAATGCTCGTCTGGGCCTGGAAAATTCGAAACCGTCGACAATGATGCTGCGACGTGCTTTAAATAGCCATTTTCGCAGCAAATGCACAGGTCCTCGGTGCTCAGGTTCTTAGGAAGCTTCGATGAACGCACGCTAGGGCCACCACTGCGCCAGCCAATCGGGTGGCGGTCGATCGATAGCGCTCTTATTACCGGCGATTGGCGACACCGGACCCTTTTTGCCCTTGGTTCGTTGGGGCAGCGTGCCTGTGAATTATGCTACTAGAAAAAAAAACGATAAAATTTTGGACTGGATTCCAAGTCATTTGCGCATAGAACAGGAACTCGAAGCTGAAGCATATTGGTCCACCCAGGGGTTGGTTCTGCTGTAGCCGAAGCAATGCGCGGGCATGTGACATGTGACTTCCAGACTACCCAGACTCACTGCTTGAGGAACACTGTGGACAGACTCATTGCTGAGGATTGGATGCAGGGAATATGTAAGGGTCACTTGGCAGTACAACCTGCGTCTCTACCATAACCTTGAATCATTTAATCACGTGATACTCATTTCCCTACACGGCGCGCGACTGGTCTTGGGGCTCTGACAAAGTATACTTAGCAGTAACCAGAACAAGCCAAGTCCAGCATTGTAAGAGTCTTGGCCGCCTCGGTGCAGTCAGGCCTTTTTTTATCAACCCTTTGTCAGTCGGTGGATCTCTTCAAAGTAGAACTTGAGATCATCCGGCTTGACGAATGGGGTGATACCTACAAAACATTAGTGTTAGGACTTACGGGACTTGGATGCCAGAATACATACCATGACCAAGGTTGGCAATCCATCCCTGCTTGCCCCCACCGAAGCCAGCGACCATCTCCTCTACTACTTTTGTGATGGATTCTCTGGTGCCGTACAAAACACCAGGGTCCGCATTGCCCTGCAAAACCTTGCCCTTTGCCTGAGCCACCTTGTATGCCTCTGCTGGGTCATGTAGCCAATCCAGACCAATCGTGTTGTAGTTTGTGTCGCAAAGGTCTGAGAGAGCATACCATGCCCCTTTGGCGAAAACCGTCATTGAAACAGGCTCCAAGCCTTTGGACCGAAGGCGTTCAGGGAGATTATCGGCAATATAGCTAAGGTATGGAAGAGAGAAAGCTTTGAATGATGAAGGAGACAGCTCGCCAGCCCATGAATCGAAGACTTGGATCATCTGTTGACGTCAGTACTGTAGACCCAAACTGTTCATCGTGATTCATACCTGAGCTCCAGCCTGTACCTGCAGAGCAAGGTACTCGACGCAGAGCTCTGCAATCTTCTTCAGGAGCGCCTTGCTCTGTTCTGGGTACTTGTAGATCCATGTTTTGGTCTGAATGAACAACTTGCTGCCTCCACCTTCGACCATGTAGCATAGCAGTGTCCAGGGCGCACCGCAGAAACCAATCAATGGTACCCTTCCGGCCAGCTTTTGCCTTGTCAAGGTAATGGCCTTGTATACATAGTCGAGTGATTCTGCAACGTCGACCTCTCTCTCCAGCACCTCCTTGTACTGCTTGTCGTCGGGCGTTTGTAGCGGGTCGGGGAAGTGGGGTCCCTTCTTGTCGACCATGATAACCTCCATGCCCATAGCCTGGGGTATGACAAGGATATCAGAGAAGATGATGGCAGCATCTATGAGGCCCGCATAGCGGTCAATGGGCTGGAGGGTGAGATTCGATGCGATTTCGGGGCTACGGCAGCATTCGAAAAAGTCGTTGTTGCCCTTTTCCTTGTGATATTCAGGAAGATAGCGCCCAGCTATAAAAAAGTCAGTCAAGGAGCGCCTCAGGGAGCCAGAACAAGGTCTCTACCTTGGCGCATCACCCATATTGGTGGGCGCTCGACTTTTTCGCCTGTACAATGTCAATTGGTGTTGCTCATTGGAGACGAGGGAGAGGACTGTTAACCTCTTGCTGTGCGCAGAATCAGGTCATTCTTCATAGGCTCAAATTGGGGCGTCATTTTTGTTATGAGAGAAAACAGAGAGTGCGGATGCGCGCTGAAGTATTGTCGCGGCGTCTGACCTCTGGACGTTCCGAGTACCCCGCGTAAAGGTCCGATGACCTAACCGTATGCAGACGCGTTCCTGCATCTTGACCCTCGCAATTCACCCAAATTCTTACACACTACTTGGGATCGAGTATGTCCTGGATGCGTGTGCGATATCTGGCGCGTCCAATTGCACCGTCTGGATCTAGGATTCCTCCGATTTCCTGCAGACCATATACTGCTATTGCGAACCTCTTGCCAGCCTCAACGCGACCCTTCGCGAAACCACGTGCGGCGCAGTGTGCCCGTTTGCCATATCCTCAGATATCGCAACGCCGTGGCGCAAAAAGAAAAACAACGGTCAATTTGGATGAAATACAACAGGGCCCTCTTGAAAGTGGGGCATTCCTACCTCAGAATGACGCCGCACCGGAATATCCTCCGCTGCTGCAGCAAGTTCGCAATAACATGCTGAAGTTCAGCCATTGTGTGCTTCTCACACGCGTCGGAGGCTTCTACGAGGTACCTGTCCAGTGTGGTCAATCTCATCACGGCTTTGCTGAAACGACGAGTAGCTGTACTTTGAGCACGCAGACGAGTTTGCGCCTCTATTGAACATCAAAAAGACCAAAAGGAAAGCACTGAAAGGCAGTAAGAAACCTGCAGTTTCAATGGTTAGTCGGAAACATGTCGCTTATGAACAAATAGTGCTAATGGTCTCAGGCCGGCTTTCCTGCCTATCAATTGGATCGATATCTCAAGATCCTCGTCCAAGACCTCAACAAGCATGTTGCAATAAGTGACGAATTTCTGAATGATGCACCGAATAAAGCGAAGGGCGAATCTCAATATACGAGGAGAGTTTCACGCATCGTGACGCCAGGTACCCTCATCGATGAGCATTTTATGGACCCTTGGGAAAACAACTATCTTCTCAGTGTTCATGTGAACCCCGAAGCTCTAAAGAAAGGAAGTGCAGTGAAGCGAGGCCCGAGTACCGCAGATGTTTCTTCAGTTCTCAACCTACCGCGTACCGAAGTTGGTCTGGCATGGATTGATTTATCCAGCGGTGACTTCTTAACGCAGAGTACGGACATTGGATCGCTTCCCTCAGCAGTTGCTCGTATCAAACCGAGGGAAATAGTATTGGAGAGTGTATTTCAAGATTCCGACTACTCACAGATTGTCTCTATTCTGCAAGAAGACGGGCATGTAGTCACTTTCCAAGATCCCCCAGAAAAACGCCTCACTGTGCAGGACTGGATGCCCATGTTGGAAGAAGTTGTGGACAACTTCAACATGACCAGTTTTACGCCCGGTGAAGTCGCCGCAGGAGGTTCATTGCTGCATTATGTTAAGCACCAACTGCTCGGTTCCCGGACGCGACTGCAGGCCCCGATAAGGCACCAAGCTGAAGCGCATATGAGCATCGACAAGAACAGTCTAAGGGCACTTGAAATTCGAAGTACTATCCGCGACGGCGCATATCAAGGAAGCCTGCTACATACGCTAAAGAAGACGGTCACGAAGAGTGGAACCAGGCTGCTTACGCAGCGCTTGTGTGAGTAGTTAGTGACTGCTAGTTGGAAATTCGCTGATGAACTGAAGCTGCTCCGTCCATGTCTCTTTCAACAATCAACGATAGGCTTGATCTAGTAGAAGAGATGACAGAATATCCACAGCTGCGACACGAGATTGTTACACTGCTAGAACAAACGTTCGATTCTCTTCGCCTAGTAACCAAGTTCACATACGGCCGTGGCGACGCCGACGATCTCATGGAGCTCTCCAAGACAATTCACACAACTTCTGCTATTTCTGGCGTGTTACGAGCACACGCACTCTTCAGAAAGAACACTCCGGTTGATCCTGCTACTCTCACGACTAGCACCCGACGGGTGCAGTGTATTGCAATGCTAGAACGTCGGTTCGATCTCGAACCGCCACTTGAACTCGCACAACGTATACAGGAAGCCATTGATGAGGAGGGCTTGTCTGAGTATCACCGTATCGAAGACGAAGAGGCTGACGAAATGGCTGGACTAGCTCAAGATGTGCTGGGTCGAGAGGCTGGAGAAGAGGATTTGAAGAGCATGCCAAAGCGTGTTCAGCCCAGACCTCATATGATAACAGGGAGCTTCAAGAGCGCCACAGATGGGAGAGAGGATGTCCACATCATGAAGCACAGCGCTAGCCCAACCCTGAAGCGACTGCACCAGACTCTGGAGACTTTGAGACAGTCCAAGAGCGATATGGAGAGCAAACTGCGTCAAAAAATGGGAACCGAGAGCTTGGTGTTGAAATGGACCCCTAACCTCGCCCATATTGCCTATGTCAAAGGAAAGGACACCTCTCGGGTTGCCAGCTATTACCCCAAGAGCCTAAGTAGTAGCAAATCCACCCGCTCTTTTCAGATTCCTGAATGGACGCAGCTGGGGGCTCAAATGGACGAAACCCGCTTTCGTATTCGGGCAGAGGAGCAGCGCATTCTTGGTGAGCTACGCGAAGGAGTGGTACGGAATCTTGTGAAACTGCGACGAAATGCTGCCATACTTGATGAACTAGACGTCGCCTGTGCATTTGCAACACTCGCTTTTGAGAGGCACTTTGTTCGACCAATCCTTTCCGCAGAGCCGTCGCACAACATCGTTGGTGGGCGACACCCGGTTGTAGAGAATGGATTATACGAACAAGGGCGCAAGTTTGCACCAAATGATTGCCGACTTGGCAAAGAAGAGCGTATATGGCTTATCACAGGTCCTAATATGGCTGGGAAAAGCACATATCTTCGCCAGAATGCGCTTATATCCATCTTGGCCCAAACAGGATCCTTTGTACCAGCAGAGTACGCAGAGATTGGCTTGGTGGATAAGATTTTTAGTCGCGTCGGCTCGGCAGACAATCTGTACCAAGATCAGTCCACGTTCATGGTTGAGATGCTTGAAACAGCACAGATTCT
>JAODYC010000221.1:15997-26187 GCA_026262405.1 Curvularia hawaiiensis | reverse complement strand
GTTGCGCTTCATCTTGAAGTTCTTGTGGCATTTGCTCTTGCAAAAACGGAAACTCTTGGCGTCATTTCGCACTGTGCGCAGTCAGAAGAGGGCTGTGGTGGTGCGGTGGCAGGGCGCATACCAAAGGTGATGCCCTTTGACGGGTAGACGGGACTTGAGCAGAAGTAGCCTGGTTGTGTTAGCAGTAATTCCAGTGCTGATAGCGCAAGCATCTGATATGGTACATACACGTCTCGATCCTCATGATGGCGGTGGGGACGTGGTGGTGATGGTAGTAGGACTGGTGGTGCAAAGTAAAGCATGCCGCCCTCCAATGCTGGCCCAGCCAGAAATTTTGGGTGGCACGTGCGCCCCGCGGCCAATTGCGTCGCTCCTCGACCGAGGCACCTCCGCAGATTCCTCGCCCACCGTTTTCCTACGACATCGCCGCTCTGCCTTCGCTGCATTGCCCGTACTCTGCTCTCGACACCGTCGCTCCGTCAAGTTGCACGCCAGAAACAAATCTGTGCGTCTCTCGAAGACTCTATTGCGACTCCCGCACCGCATCCCACCCCAGCAGCGTGCCCCCTCGTCTCCCCGCACAATATCATCATGTCGGCCTGGGTTTGGATATTAGGCGCAGGTGCCACCGCTTTCTTCGTACGCCCTCCCTATACTCTCTGCCGCGTGTTCATATATGAAGTACTGACTCGAATGAAAAGGGTCGCGCAGCTCTCGTTGCCCTCCGGAGATCAGGCGGAGGTGCCGGTGCTCTAGGGCGCTCCTACTACAAGGGCGGCTTTGAGCCTAAGATGACTCGTAGAGAGGCTGCGCTCATATTAGAACTGCCGTACGACCAGCCCTTCACACGAATCCGACTCATCTGCCCGCTTTGACATACTAACAACGAAACAGCGAACGAGGCATCACCAAGGAACTTCTGCGCAAGAAGCACCGCTCGCTCATGCTTTTGAACCACCCCGATCGAGGCGGCAGCCCCTACCTGGCAACCAAAGTCAACGAAGCAAAAGAATTGCTGGAGAAGGAGGTCAAATAGAGCGGTTGAAACATGACTTTGTGTACCTACTACTTGTACTATATTACCGTACGACTGTTCGCATCGGCATCAGCATGGCGTTGGACGGAAAATGATTAGCTTTCGAACCACTCTACCCGCTTCAACACCTAGTCTGCCAAGACCATGCCAACGTGTTTCCTGCTCCATATGCACCCCTCCAATGATGGGCAATTTATGTGCTTCTCTCTGGAGGTTTCGGATCCCCCTGGTGGATCTTCTGACAGTTGTGGAATCCAGCCAATCACGCATGGTTGCCGAGATGAATCGCGGCATGGCTAAATCTGGGAGTAATTGCAACCTAATGATCATCTTGTCACACCAGCAGTTCAAAGGGCCGTAGTATGTTTCTCAGCGTGTGACTTGCACCTGTCAGCCAGCACTTATATTGTGCTTGGTGCACTTGTATATTCGCCTTCCATCTTCACCAATACTAGCCATCATGCTTCAGGCCTTGAGAAACGGAACGTTGTTCTTCTTTTTAGGACTCGTATCCGGCCATGGCCGCATCGCGCAAATCATCACGTCGACAGGCCAAACCTACGAGGGATGGGATGCTGAGTCTTCACACACATTAACACCGACTCATCCACTCGCTGCATGGTCTGCCTCAAACCTGGGCAACATCTTCGTACCGCCTTCCCAATTCTCTACATCGAACATCACCTGTCATTACAACGCCGTTCCCGGCGCACTTCACGTAAACGTAACCGCCGGCGACACGTTGACGTTGAAATGGAATGAATGGCCAGTCTCGCATGTTGGGCCAATAATGACCCATATAGCCAAGTGCAACCAGACATGTGCAACGGCAAACAAGGACGATTTGTCCTGGGTCAAGATTGACGAATTGGGGTGGCTGAACAGCACTGGGTGGGAAAAGTTGCAGTTGGGCGGTACATGGGCGAGCGACGTGCTTATTGCGAACAACTTCTCCTGGGTGGTCCAGATACCGGAAGTCCTCGCAAAAGGCAGCTATGTCTTGAGGCACGAGATCATTGCATTGCATGTGGCGGAGCAGTTGGACGGTGCACAGGTGTATCCACAGTGCGTAAACCTGCAAGTCGAACAGGGGAAAAGCGACCAGGCAACGCAATTAAGTGGCGGCGTGCCTGGGACCAAGCTGTATGGAGAACGAGATGAGGGCATACTGGTCAACGTCCATGGGAGGATCAGCGGATATAAGACTCCAGGACCCAGGCTCTGGAAAGAGGCAACACCAGTACGGCAGCCGTATCAATGAAGCTGTTGCCCATGAGAATGGACCGAGAGAATGGACCGTGTCACCGTGGTGAACTTGATTTTTGGGCCGAGTAATGCATGGGTGTTTACTGTAGACTTTCTTTATGGCGTGTCTGGCGAGGAGCGATAACAATAACAATGTCGAGTAACAATGAAAAGTCGAGTAGTTGTGGGGATGGGCGAGTGCACAGACGCACTCGAGTGTTATTCTGCATGACGCACGTCAAAACAAACTCGTCGGCCTTCGTCGCTAAGACGCCCATGCAAAACCCTTCTACCATCTCACCCCCGTCGCACACCCTCTTCCCCGCCCACCCGTCCTTTCTTTTCCCCCTCGTCACCGCTGCCGATTTCGACGCTCCAAGAACAAGCGCACAATGGCACCGACAGAAGTCATTGAGCGCGATGCGCCAGAGGTAGTTCCTCAGTCGCACGCGACGCCGGTGCGATCGCGTCTTCCCCCCGCCCTGCGTGTGCCCATTCTCATCAGCTTGAACATGGGCATCAACGCGCTGCTATGGGAGTCTGCGTCGAATTTTCTAAGCCCCGAACTTGGAGCTATCAGCAAGGTGCCAACTGAGGACGACATCACGTCACTGTACTCGCCTATTGCGCGCATCGCTATGCGCTGGCTGACCGTGTGCATGACATGGTACCTTCGCTACGACTGTAAGGACGCGCCCAAGCGACGCGGCTGTGATTATAGCTAACACAAGATTCACAGTCTACGACGTCTCGGCCCTCATCGTGCTGACGTACGCGCCCTTCACCTACCTGCTCACTACCTTTTACGACATCTCGCCTCTGACTGCAGGCGCAAACATCTGCATTGAGGTCCTGTCCTTTGCCATCCCCACGTACCTCTTGCGCGCACGCTCTCCCGCCCACAAGCAAAACGCGCCCCTGCGCAACCGTTTCTTGCTCAACAGCTACCAGGTGCAGCTCTCGAGCTTCATGCTCGCAACCGGCGTGTATGTTGTGCTTCTGTGGGGTAGTCTGAAGACGGGCGCCCTAAACACCTTCCTCGTCCAATACTTTGACATTCCTACGCTCGAATTTGCCCACATCGAGACACCCTTGTCAATCATTATCAAGACCTTTGTCGCTGGTTTTGCTGCTAAGGCCTTCCTGCTCAACCCATCGTTCGCTGCCCAGCCGCTTTCCGGTACCCAGTCACCTGAAGACACATTTGACCCTGCAACTGCCACTCTGCCGCAAACCGTCGAGTACAATTTCTACAACTTTACTAAGAGAACCCGGACCCTCATCCAGCAAACACTCATTCTGAACGCCTTCCTCTTTATCACCACCGTCCAACGGTGTATGACGCTTACTGGAACTGAAATTATTGGTGCAGTTGGCTATGCTGGATTGTGGGTGGCTGCCAACACGCTCATCGCTCTGTGGTTCGGATGGGTTGGAGACACGAGTGCGGACTACGAACCTTTGTAGAGCAATGCAGAAACAAGGAAGAGAATGGATATGAACATGGATCTTGTGTAGGGAAACGCGCAGCCTTTAGAGTTGCTCCGTAGAGCAGATGCGTTGTCATTTTTTGTGTAACTCTATTTGTATTGCTCAAAACTGGTTCCTTTTTTTCTTTTCACTGGGACACATGGTGGGGTTGGCGTCTTATTCATAGGTTACTCTGATACCATCATTTCTTCTGGTCTGTAGTCAACTCGCACTTTGAGCTCACTGGTTTTGCCTGCGTGATTTTGTCGACCGGTTCTCAGACGACCCCCGATCTCATCTCCACCATCTTCCCCTTTACTGGAACACGAGAAAACAAGCAATACCTACTCAACATAAAACACCTCTTCCGTCTGTCCCCACCAACCCGGTCCACTCGCACTCCCCACTGCCCCCGCCACCGGCGACTCCTGCATCCCATCCGTCATGGCCCACCACTCCTGTACCTTCTTGTTCGCTGCCATGCGCGCCATGTCCTCGTCGAATGCGTTGCCAACGTACTTGAACGAGGCGAAGAGCGTGGGACGCGGGTTAAGTGAGAGGTAGATGGAGTCTGGGATTGTATTAGAAAGAAAGAAAATCCATCTTCTCATTCTATCTACTTGTCTGATTGAAAAGAAGGTGGACTTTGGTTAGTGATAGGACCGGTGTGCAAATGTGCACTTGTTTGTTAAAGGAAGGGATCGAAAGAAAAACATACAATCCCTAATGTTTGAATCCTTGATTTGTTCTAGGACCTCAGGCCAGACTGCGGCATGACACTTTTTATACTCTTCGATGCATTCGGGCTTGAGGTAGAGCCACTGGCCGATGCGTCGAGGGCCTTGGTTTGTGGATGTCATTTCTTCCTAGTTATCTTCTAGTATTCTTGTTCTTGCTTTGCTGTGCCCGGGAATTAAGAAAAAAGAAGGGTGCTGCTTGAGGTTTGACTGTGATTGCGCGGGATAGGATCAAATGGTCCTGGCACGTTGGGGTGATGAAGCTCTAGAATCGAAGGTAGCTAGGATGGAGGGGTCACAGGAGCTCTTGCTTCGGGTGATTTGGTTCCGAACGTACGGTAAGGGGTACACCGAAGAGTAAGGACATTGGGAAAGCTTGTCATGTCCCACGTCTGACGATGCCAGCTCGGGACCATCTAGTTTATTTCAACAAGAAGCCGCAGCGTAAACATCTGCTTTGTTCCCAGGAGCCACCACGAACCTCACATCCCTCAAAATCAGAGACTCAAAGAGGAGATATTTTGCATTGCTATTTGGTACAGCTAGTCATTCATCGTTGATACATCACTGTTCACATGTCTGGTCCGCATATATGTACGTGGCCAAATTTTGCTTACCTTACACCCCGTTTATTCCAATGTACAACACCTCCAGGAAGAGACGTATCCAAATTCACACCAGCATAGTGCTGAACCGATAACTCCTAAAATTCAAACCCTTTTCCCAAGACCGAACACGAATAGAGCCCGCATAGCACAAAGCCATTGGTGCAGTATCACGCGAACGCCGCAAATTTGGGACCAATGTTCGTGGAGACCGAGCCAAGATGCAAAAACTGGATGCTTTTTGGGATGCTTTCTTTGCACACAAAGATGACAACAGATGTGATGAATCAAATCTACTTTGTCCTCTTCCTGGGGTTCGCCTGCGTCTTCTTCTTCGATGGTGTCTTTTGTGTATCGCCCTCAATGTATTTCAAGAGGTCTTCAATCTTGCGCTGATCAACGCGGCTGTTTCCGGCGCGCTGAGCGGTCGAAGCAGCTGCAGCATCGCTGGCTGAAGCAGCTGTAGCAGCCGGACGGAGGGTATTGCGGCCGGGAAGCTGCATGGCCCGGATGCGTCCCTTGGCCAGATCGTTAAGCTGCTTAGCCTGGGAAACAGCGCTCTGGGTAAGCTGCTCCAACCAACTCTCAGCCTCTTTCGTGTTGCGGTCCTCGGCACCGAGCACCTCCTTGAAAATGTTATACGACTCGCGCATGCGGTTGACACCGCCGCGCATGTCCTTGTCGAGGGCGAGGGCCTGAGCGGTTTGGAAGAGCAAAGTAGCCGTATTGATGGAGTTCTTTCCAGAGACATCTTCGCAAATGGCGAGGGATGCCTCGAACCAGATGCGGGACTCGTGGTACTGCTTCATTGATTGCAACATGACAGCGGCGTTGTTGAGAGTCGTAATGGAGTCGGGGTGATCAGGTCCGTAGATGATCTTCCACAGCTCCAAAGCATGACGCAGGTAGACGAGAGCAGCCTTGGTGTTACCCGAGGCATGCTCAAAGAGACCCAGGTTGAGGTAAGCGAGCAGGGTATCAGCATGGTCAACACCGAGAGTACGCTCAGACACAATGACAGCCTTGTGCGCAAGCTCAAGAGCCGAAACCTTGTCTTCGAGATTGAAGAGAAGGTTAGACAATGTGTGGTAGGCCTTGGCTACCTCTGGGTGAAGCACACCGTAGATCTGCTCGTGTAGCTGCAGCGACTCAAGAAGTAACTCTTGACCGAGCTCCTTCTGGTCCTGAGCGACAGACATACGACCAGCCTCGAGAGCCTCCTCAGCCAACAGACTCTTGGGCGAGGCCTCCTTGATGACGGGAACGATGTTCAAAATGTCATCAGCGTGGAATGTTTGGGGTGGAAGTGCCACAGGCGGGGTGGCTGCGCGCGCTGGCGGTGTGTTCTTGTTCTTCTTCTTCTTGCTGGAAGAAGTGGTTTGGCCATTGGTCTGGGGTGCAGCTGGCTTCTCAGCTGGGGCACTGGCAGCGAAAGCCTCCTTGGTGAAGGCGTATGGCTTGCTCTCCAACTGCAGACCCAACTTTAGCGAGACTTCACGAAGCATTTGCAGCTCCTTCCCAGACTCGACCCACGATTCGCCCAGGTCATATCGGAATCGCAGAGCGACCTGAGCAATAACCTCCTTCTTGAGAATCTCTGGTGTGACTTTCTCGAAGCTGAAGTCAGCCTCAGTATACATGGACTTGAGGCTAGCGTCGCACTCAGGTACAGGCTTAGCGCTCACATCAGCACCCAGAAGGCAGTTGAGGAGATGTGCAGCGGCGGGCGCAGCAAAAGGTGCAGGCACGTTACGCAACTTGGAGTTGGCAAAGTGCTTGAAGCCACGAGCAATCATCTCCTGGATGAGCAGACGCTTCAGGGCCTGGAGCCTGGGGTCGGGCTTGTCAGCCAATTCCGCCAGCTTGCCAAGGTAGCGCATGTTTACACCCCGCTTGTGCAGAAGGTTGCTCAAAGACTGGCCATCCATTGGGAAGCCAACTTCGCCCTCTTTGAGCTCCTGGACTAAGCGAGGGATAACCTCAGATGCCAGGTGCTCACAAGCAGCGCGGACTTCAGCCTCATCCTGAGCCCATTCCTTCTTGTCCTCCTCCGATTGTGGGTTTTGGCCTGAGAAAACGTCAGGGTTCAGGGCAAAGGAGAAGCCTGAGATGTCGACGCGCTCTTGTTCGGGGTCCTCAGCATCAGGCTTCTTCTCGGCCGCCTTCTTTGCGGCCTTCTTCTGCTCCTTGGTCAACTTCTTGGTCTTGGGCTTCTTTTCGGCGTCAGATTCTTCTTCAGATTCATCGGATTCGTCCGATTCATCAGAATCCTCTTCCTCCGATGACTCCTCTTCCGAAGAGCTCTCCTCTTCTTCAGCCTCCTTCTTGGCCTTGTTCTCGGCCTTCTTGGCAAGCTCATTCTTGACATATTCGCGTAGCTTGACTCTGCCATAAGACTCGACGAGCTCGGGGCGGAGAGTGGCCATTCGATGAGGGTAGTCCTTGTCTTTCGGCTTGGACTCACCCTCTTCTCCAGGCTCGGTCCAGTACGCCTCGATCCATGAGATATCAAGCGGAGTGAGGCGATAGAGATCCAGAGCATAGCGCCTGCCGTCAGTACCAATCAGGCCCTTGGTCTCAACACTGCCCTCAAGCTCGTGCCGAACATTGTCCTTGTCCCAGACCGGGTGTCTCTTGACACGCAGGGCCTTGGAGAGTTGCTCGAAGAGTGGAACAAAGGACTTGTCGTCTGCTACAATTTCCTTGCCCTCAACCGCACCGTAGTCGATCTGGTGCTCGCCGGGATCACGCTGCTTGAAGATACCAGGGACTATACTCTGGCCCACGATACGCTTTCCTTGGTAGTCGACAACGACTGTTCCGGAGGTGAACAGGTTGGGGATGTCGAGGTTGTTAACGGCTCGTACACCAAACACGTCCTTACCCACAGCAACGCGAGCTGCTTCGTCACCACCTTCGGCGCCAAAAGTGCCAACACCATCGGCACCGAATGAGTAGAAGATGTTGTTGTAGACGAAAATTTGCGCATCCTTTGCCTCTGTAGGGTTCAGGGGAGCAATCTCTCCGCGAGCGACCAACATGGCACCGCGAGTAGCGGCATCGTTGTAGTCGGCAAACAGTTTGGAAGTAAGGCGTTCGCGGAATACACGGTCATGGACGGCCTCCTTGGGCATCTCGCGAGTGGATTGGAACTCCTCGTTCCAGTCACGGAGGGTCTCTGTGTTCTCGACGCCAGAGATCAGGTAGCTCTCCTGCGTGCGGGCGAGATCGGGCTGATGTGGGGTGAGCGCGGAGGTCGGCGCAGGAACCAGCCAGGGGTTCGCGGGAATGGCATTGGAGAGCTGGAAGATGGTAAGCAGCTCTTTCTTCGCATTGTGCTCAAGCAGCTCGGGGAACGTCGAGCGGAAAGAAGGTGACAACTCTTCGAGCAGGGTAAGGAGCGAGTGAGCGCGCTTGTCCTTTGGTGCCTGTCGTGGGAACGGGTCGAAGCTAGCGTTGGACGACTTGTTGACATAGAAACCCGAAACGTGACTGGTGATGTGATGCTGCTCGTTCTCGTTGGTAGTGACCACGAGATACAACAGATGGCCCTTGGACCTGAGGTGGTACGGGGGCGGGTTCCACGGCGAGACAGCGATAGACTTGATAGTCTTAGGCGCGGACTCTGGAGGCGGGGGTAGCAGGTTCTTGACGTCGCCGGATGACTTGAAGTCGTAGCCAGCCAATGGCGACTGCTCAGAACCGTCTTGCTTGGGGTTCAAGATTTGCTCGTGCCCAACAGTGTCGTGTAGCGACAGGCCAGCCATGAGACCGTGCAGCGCATCGGTGCGGTCACCTGCAGCTCCTATAAGCTCACGCACGCGGACGACATGGAGCCTGGCCTCCTTCTCCGTGTATGGGTCCTCGACCAGAGTCAGGACCGAGTCAGGCTTGAGATCCTTGACCTCGGACAGCTCGACATAGTCGTTGATGCGCTCGCCGTTGTGTTCGAGGTGGAAGCACGAATACTGGAAGGTATGGGGCATCTCAATGATGGACTGGCGGAGATCCTGCACCTGCTCGGCCGTCGAGATGGTCATGGGCATCTCAAAGGGCTCATGGGGAAGCTTGATGGTGACCTGGAAAATGTCTTGTTGATATTAGCATTTTTTTTTTCCTCTTGTGCTTCTCTTTCCAACTTGCGAAAATTACAAGACTTGAATATCACATACTGTCTGGCTGCTGGCCATTGGCCCCATCTTCCTGGACTGCGCCATCGGTCTGCTCATTGCCAGAGGCCTTCTCAACGGGCTCGGTCGCGGGCGCGGGAGTCTGGCCAGATTTGTTGGTCTCGTTGGCGTTGGCGGCCATGGTTGGCTAGGGCTGGAGGAAAAGCCCTAGGCCCGGGCAGTGGACGACTGTGCAAGGATGGAACTGGTATGAGCACTTAGGGAAATTTACACGACGAAGGCATTGACGTCCAACGGCATGCGTTGAGGTGTAGGAGAGACGGGGTAGAGGGAGGGAAAGAAGAGAGAGGAGGGAAGTGGTGCGGTCATGTTCTCCAGAATATTTTTCTCGACAGCGCCGGGATGGTCCGCTAAGCTCGCACTCCGCTTCCGACGACACACCAACAGCAGCCATTAGGGCCGCGCCTCGTTGCCATTCTCCAACGGCCGGTTTCAGGGCGTCATTGGCGCGAGCACCTCGTCATTGGCAGCTTGCAGGCTCTGGTCGTCGTTGATGCAAAGTACATCGATATATGTCTTGGTGGGGGCGGCACGTGTGGTCTCCCCTCCCTCGCCCACAATCTCTACATCGTCATTGCGGCTCGCTGCGCTGCCTCTGGTCTTGGCATTCCGCCCTCGGCCCGCCTTTCGGTAGACTGGTGAAACCTACATACACAACGACGCAAAAGCAACCACGAGGACGGAATATTGGTTCAAGAATGGTTACTACGAAAGCGATAGACTCGATCTAAGTACAGTAGAGTTCCTCAACACTATAAAACCACCACACAAACATCTGCTCAGAAGCTTTGGTTACAAGCACGTCTATGAAATATATAGACAACGACGCGTTTGGAGGCAACGGTGCTGTTGTATCTTAATCACTTCGGCATGTTGAGCATCAACCCGTGTATCACAATGCGCAACG